>CANUEY010700310.1:0-89669 GCA_948099555.1 Croton setiger | reverse complement strand
ATATATATATATAGATATATACATTCGTAAGTGGGCCAAGTGATTGAAATAGAAAGTTAGGCCCAGGAAAAAGGAAAGCATAATGGGCATTGGGTAAGAGTTGGTTTCGAAAGCTTACCCCTAACATAGACAAATATCAACTTTGTAATTGTCCCATCAATCTCTATTTTTGCTAAAAGGGTCTCTTCTAAACTTGCTTATGTGGTTATTATATAATGTTGGAACTTATTGGCTGACATAATCTCTGATTAATTAAATACAGTTTGTTTTAATAAGCTACTGAAACATAATATCAACATACAATCTTGTAATTAGTAATTGATAATGAAAGAAAGGTGTGCGTCCGTTTTACCGTCCATGTTTAACCATTCACATAAAAAATAAAAAAGAGCTGGCGATAGTCAAAGTGTGTGATGCATGTATACATATATGTAATCAAATGGTAGAAAATGAGTCCACGTCAAGTTTATAATTAAGGTGTTTATATATAATGACAGAGATAGTGAGAATTGGAGAAGATGGGAATAGAATAGTTGCACATGTTATTATTAATTAGAAATGTTAATTGAAATTAACTCTACTAATATGACTAATTTCTCACCATAATTAAGCGGTTAATGCATGTGGTCTCATGTGTTTATACAAATTATATTCTTCATTTTTATGACGTGAAGTAAGCATATCTAATATTCAGTCATGTTCTTCAGAATATTTGATTCCCTTTACTTAATATTTGTTATTATATATTTTTTTATTTCCATGCAGTTATTCTCGTTACAAAGTTAGTTAGCCTCTTATTTATATATTTTTATTTTTTAAACTACTACAACTAAAACCCTTAATTTTATATATCCACATGTCATTTTATTAATTCAAGTTTTTATTAATCATATGTGTGATTTAAATTCGATATTATTATTATTGTTTAATAATAATAATAATAATAATAATTATAGTAGAGAAATAAAGTAGTAGTATATGGTAGTAGCTAGTGGTTAGTTAGGGTTGACTTTTATATAGTCAACGAATAATAAAGGGGAAATGGGAACATTAAGCAAAGTAAATTAATTTAGAAAATGGATAATTAAAGGGTCACTTGACTACTTAGGTATGGTCACATGGTTCCAACTTTCAACACTCCAATATATATAAATCATAATTATGGACGGTTAAGATGATTTATAAGTCACTAGATTCAGTAAACGCGTTGAAGAAGAAAATGAGGGAGTTTTGGAAGGATGAAAAGGCAGGAAGAACATGCAACATTGTTTAATGGGAGGGGGAGGGGGAGTGGAGTGGAGTGCAGTGTGCTTATTCCTAAAAAAATTCCACATGTTTCCAACTTCTTATTTGGCCTCTCCGAGGAACCTTGAGATTCTAATATGGCTTTTCCATTCAGATCATTCCCGCTATAATTCAATTTGCCAAAATACTAAATCAAACCCAAACCATCCATTATACTTTGTTTATAATCACGATATACATATTGTATAAATGGATACTTATGCAATTAAACGATAAACATACGCTAATGCCTATAATGACGATATGCATGACGTATGATTAATATGTTTCGTTATCAAATTGGGTGATTTTAATTTTATAATAACTTTATGTCGGACTAAACTTCGACTTAGTTTACGAAAAACACTTGGGTGATCTATAACCCTCATTTTTTATGAACAATAAAAAAAAAAGTATAATGCTTGGAAATTCGATTGCCACCTTGATTTTTACGAAGAGATAAAATTATTGAAATAAATATTTGAGTAGGTGAGCTACTATTATCTACAATGCACATGACTTTGAAAAAACTAAGAAAATACTTAAAAAAAATCAGTCAAGCTTCCCATAATAGCATGCAACTTACCAGAATGTGGGAAGAATAACATTAAAATTCATTGATTAACTTAGCTAAATATATAGTATTATTAGAATGGATAGATAGAACTAATACCAATTAATTAAAATGATTATTTATGATAAACGAGAAGAAATTATTCAACTAAGTAGCACCACTACACATGTTCATCCCCTAATTCCAATTTTTTCTTTTTAATCACTTCATTGTGGAATGTGTACTTAAGGGAAGGGGGTGGCACCTTGTTTTAAGAGCAAAAATTGTTGTAAATTGCCACATGCAAGGCTGCTGTTGAGCCAGGTGCAATGATCCTAAGTGTACACAAATATTAAGATGACTTGTAATTAAAACTAATCAAACGGTTTTACCGACCTAATCAACCGAATATAGGCGTTGGAAAATGAGGTCACCCACATTCTAATCCTCAAATCATTTCGACTAATTATTTATTATATATACTTACTTTTGTTCCTAATCATAATATTTAGAATATAATGCATGTTCTATAGCATGTGGTTTACATATAAATCCCCTAATTTATTATTATTTTATAGATAAACCTCTTTTTCTTTTTTTTTTTTCCTCCCAAACTCAAAAAATACGTATTTTGTAGAGTTTAGTTCATTAAATAATTGCATCTCAACTAATAATTAGGTGGTTGAGTTGAGAGGAGACGAGCTGGAAAGATACTAATATAACACATATATATTAATTTTTATTTTTGATAGTTGATATAAATTAACAAAAAAATCTTTTTTAATATAATTTCTCTACAAATTTACAATTTCTTTTATTTAATCAGACGGGTTACTAAGAGATAAAATGTTTCATGTAAGAATCAGATTCTCAAACTTCTTACTAAAGAGTAAGAGCGTCGAACGACTCATACGAAACACTTATAAATATTTTCTATATTAAACTCCTCCATATCCATTCAAACTTAAAAGGAACAGAAGAATCTAGTCAAAACTTATGGGCACAATTAATTTTGATTAGAGCTTAATACTCCATGTGTTAATCCAAAGAAAATAGAGTTAAATGGGAACAAGAAATTGTTGTTAAAAAATAATCCTACATACAGAAACACATATATAACTCATAAATCTTGTCTTTGACAAGAATCACATACAAGAATAACAAATATAAATTAATTAATTAATTAAATAATTAATGATTATTGTTTAGGTTCCAATCATATTGACTAAGATTTTATTGTCACATATCGGACCGAAAAATCCAAACACATGCAAAGATATATTCCAACAATCATTTAATTAGTAAGGGTTTTTGTTGTTTTGCAAATAAATGAGAAATATAAATATAAATAATAATTAGAAGTGAGTCACATGAGATAAACAAGAGCTAAGTTCTAAATATGTACAAAGATCTTCTAAATCTTTCTAAGCTTCTAATTTTGTCACTTTTATTCAATCATCTTCTATTTAATTAGATCTTATTTTCATTTAATCTTTAATTTAATTTTTTCATGTTATTCTTCATAAAAGTCGTTTTGTTGCCATGTGATCTCTTATTTTTACCTTCAAAACACTTTACTCTGATACTAATATTTTACTGGACTTGCATAAGATAAGATCAAACAATTAATTATTCCTCAATTTGAATTTATTTATTTTAAAAAATGGATCAAAAATACAAACAAAATTGGTTTAATTAAGTTATAGGGAAACAATTTATTGAACCTAACCACCTCAAATTTTAGTATATTAACGAAATTGTGACCTAATTAGTAAGTAATATATAATAACTATGGGTTGACCAAAGAATTTGTGTGGACAAAAGGAGACGACCAACTCAGCTTTCTAAATATATATTCAGACAGCAATATTTACCTGGTTTAGAAACTAATTTTTTTCGCAGTTTAGAAAAGAAAAACATGTGTCAACTTTATATATCTATTTTACGGTTCATATTTAGTGCTATAATAAAAGAGGTCGAGACGAGAGTATTTATATGAAACCTAACACCTAAAATATACTCCCCAACCAACCAATATTGTAATTCTAATTTTAGCAATTCAAAATATTATAAGTTTTATATATAATCATTTCCATATGTATTAACGAAGTGCCAGTATTAGTATGTATCATCATCATACTAATAATTCAGGAATTTATTTTCTCTTAATTAGAGAAAAAGATAGATAATGGTTTAATAAGAGAAAAGAATCACCAGGCAGCCAAAAAGTAGAGTGAAATTATATAAATAAAAGAAAATTAATTAAGGAAAAGGGTTGTGGGGTGATACGATCATGATTCCAACTTTTCTTATACGCGTGAGTTTAGGGTTATAATAATATATACTCTCCCTGCTTTTCATAATTAATATTCTAATACTAATTATTACTTTCATTTATCATTATATATTATCATATAAACCCACAACACAACACAACGTTAAAACTACACCTAATCATATTGGCACCGTATCAGTCTACCAAAAAATAAAAAAATTTTCGTCATTCATAAGGACCAACACGTTAATCCTAAATAAATGTGTAAATCACTCTGGTCGGTTAAAATTATAGAGATTTTATATATATGTAGATAGATGATTCACTCATTACATTGTGTTTTGTAGAAAATGAAATATTACTTTTCAATGATAATGAAGCATCATAGAGAGATTCTTATACTTTTTATGAATTGGACTAATAATAATTTTACGATATATATTGAATATGAATATAGTATATGGTACTTGTTGCTAGCTAGCGCCGACTACAAAAAGAAAGGAAAATGAGAGGGAAAGAGTTAGGATCTTGCCAAGAAAGAAATATAAAAAGAAGAAGAAAATATTCCATCTTTATCTCTATCGAATTTAGAAATAGAGTAAGAAATTTGATGATATCGTCAAGCTGGCTGTGGAGCACTGCAAGCCTGGTTCTGTAATTATATTTATATATACTCATTATCATGCATGGGATGGGATATCTATTATATTATATATTTACTTGTTATTTTCTATTTGGCTGCGTTCCAAAGCTCATAACTCTAAAAATCTTTTCATAAAAAGCAGAGTCTCTTATGGCATTCAACCTTTCATCACATGCCTGCCTTCGCCTCCTTACTTTCACTATATCACTCCCTCAACTTCCCCAACTTCAAGTTCCTAACCTACTAATATACTAATTGACATCACCAAAATTATATCTTATTTATTTATTTTGTTAGATTATATGTATTATCAAAATACATTAGACTTGATTTATTTAATTAAGAAAGGAATTGAACCGAAAGGAAAGGGATAAAAGAGGATCCCTATGACTTAGCTCAGCTTTACTTTTATGTATGTGTCTAATTATAATGAGCTTAAAATGATGATAAACCCTAGCTTCAGCATGCAAGTATAACACTAGGGTTTGGGCACTCACTAGTAAGTAGGGAGCAAGTCTTTTTTGGTTGGAGGGTAGAAAAGCAGTGCATAGAAATCTGTAAACAAATACTACATATGTATTTGTTTGTTTATGAATAAATAGAATATATATACTTTTTCAGAAAATAATAATACTTAGTAGATTTTTGACATGTGTGGGGTACAAGACACATGGCACTATAGTAGCGTGAAAGACTGGCTGGCGGAATGGGCTTAGTGGGCCGAAACAGCTTCCAAGTCGCAATCCCGAGGCTTTGGACCCAAGATGTTGACATGAGGCCCCCCCCGGGTTTAGCAACTTGGCTGATCCTCTCCACGTGGGCGTATCGTGCTCAGCCTAGTCAGCATTTTTCATCTGCCACGTGTACGCCCGTTGCCATAGATTTTTATTATTATTTCGAAATCATACTATCAATATCCGATAGGCATCTGTAGGGTCAACGGAATCAAAGATGATATGAGCATTGGAAGTCATTTTCGTTGCTCCCTAATTCTCCTTCTAATTCTTTGCTTAACTTAACCTTGTACGCTTTTTACTGAACTCATTACCCTCTACAACAATGAATTCAAAATTATGAAATTGACTTATTATTTCTTGAATTGAGCTCATAAACTCCACCAAGAGAGGTAACGGAAAAAATATTTGTTTTTGAAGGAATAATTTGGAATCTTGAGCTTCTATCGAAATCATCCATCACATGTTAAGTTTTTGACATCAAATCAGAACCATCAAAATTCTATGCCTTGGTCGGTAATGGTAGAGTGCTGCTAACATTACTTATTGTCCTATAATTTCTCAACAAAGAAAAAAAAAAGCTCCCAAGAAGATGCTAATATTTAATGTGGAATAATGTTTAACTAAGGTATAATATACTAAGATCCAATAATATAATAAGAAAACAATAAAATAATAAAATAAGATAATAAAAGGCAGCTATAGGCTTATGATTTGAAAAGGACCCTCACATAGCATTAACTCATTCACTTGAAGCACATGTGCCCTTCCTTAGGTACCTCCCCTATATAAGGAACCCCTCCTCTCTTCTCCCTCCATACCAAATCTCAATTCACTTCAAAACAACTACTACAACAACAATCTTCTCTTATTATCTACTGCTCTCTTTCATCTTCTAAAAACAAACCTACTTTCTTCAATCTTGATCAAAAACTCAAACACATTTTGTAATCTATCTTTACCAACAAAACTAAGCAATGGAGAACTTGTTTCGTTTGGCTGATACTGAGGATTTCTTCTCTAGGAGATGCATATGGGTGAATGGTCCAGTTATTGTAGGTGCAGGTCCATCAGGGCTAGCTACAGCAGCTTGCCTTAAAGAACAAAGCGTACCCTTTGTTGTTCTAGACAGGGAAGAATGCATAGCTTCTTTATGGCAAAAACGTACTTATGACAGATTAAAGCTTCATCTTCCTAAACAATTCTGTCAACTTCCTAAACTCCCATTTCCTGAAGATTTCCCTGAATACCCTACCAAAAAACAGTTCATTGAATATTTGGAATCTTATGCTAAGCAATTTGAAATCAATCCAAGATTCAATGAATGTGTTCAAACTGCTAGGTATGATGAGACTAGCGGGCTTTGGCGAGTCAAAACTATTTCTACAACCGGTTCTACCCGGACTGAAGTCGAGTACATTTGCCGGTGGTTAGTTGTAGCTACCGGAGAAAATGCAGAATGTGTAATGCCTGATATTGATGGACTAAATGAGTTCGGTGGTGATGTTATCCATGCTTGTGCCTATAAATCCGGTGAGAAATTCAAAGGCAAGAAAGTCCTTGTTGTGGGCTGTGGCAATTCTGGCATGGAAGTTTCTCTTGATCTCTGCAACCATAATGCTTCTCCAGCTATGGTTGTTCGAAGCACGGTAAGAATTTAAAACCACTACCAAAGTTTCAAACTTTATAGAAAACAAAATGTGGGTTTTGAGTTCTAACGTTTTTCGTGTTTGATTTTTCAGGTTCATGTCCTGCCTAGAGAAATTTACGGAAAATCAACTTTTGAATTGGGTGTTCTGCTAATAAAATGGTTGCCACTTTGGTTGGTGGATAAGCTATTGTTGATATTTTCATGGCTGATCCTAGGAAACATTGAGAAATATGGATTGAAAAGACCAGATAAGGGACCATTAGAGCTAAAGAATACAGCAGGAAAGACTCCAGTATTGGACATTGGTGCATTGGAGAAAATCAGATCTGGAGATATTAAAGTGGTTCCTGGAATCAAGAAATTTTCAAAAACACAAGTTGAGCTTGTTAATAATGAAGTTCTTGATATTGATTCAGTTGTTCTAGCAACTGGATATAGAAGCAACGTCCCTTCTTGGCTTCAGGTGAGAATATGTTCTAATTCCCCTGTTCAGTTAAAAAAATATTTTGTTTATAATTAAAAAAAAAGATGTCAGAAGTTTGTCTTATTTATTAAGTAATTGAAAAATGGCCTAATGTGGATATGGTAAATGATGTGCAGGAAGGTGAATTTTTCTCCAAAAATGGATTCCCAAAATCACCATTTCCAAATGGGTGGAAAGGAAATGCAGGACTATATGCAGTTGGGTTCACAAGGAGAGGGCTGTCTGGTGCATCTTCTGATGCCATAAGAATAGCACAAGATATTGGCAATGTCTGGAAACAAGAAACTAAGCAACAAAAGAAGAGAAATACTGCTTGTCATAGACGTTGCATTTCACAGTTCTAAATTATGACCAAAACCAAAAAAAACTAACAAACTGGAAATTCAGTTAGTTGTAAAAAAAAGGAAAAAATAAAGTTAACCACTTGTATGATACACAAGAAAAGGAAAACAAAACAGATAGAACACACAGACAGACACAGAGCCCTCTCCGAAGGCCCAAAGTTTTGATATGTTTTGGGCATTTTGTAAAACTGAGGATGACGAGGCTTCTTTCTCTTTTTCAGTTTCATAAATTTTTTTTTTTTCTTCTTTTCAATCCTTTGTACTACAGTTTATTTATCAATTTATATATCACAATTTCTACTGTTTATTTTCAATCGTTTTTGTCCCTTCTTTTCTCACTAAATACAGTTTTTGCCTTACTTGAATGAATGACCGAATGATTGTAAAATCATAAGATTCATGAATTCGAATCCTATTAATCAGAGCTTAATTACTATAAATCATAAATTTGCCAACTACTACTATCTTTTGTCGTTTTGAGTAGTTCCTTTCAGTTTCCTCCTACCCTTCCATGGATCAAAAGAAGTTGTTAAATCAGGTGTAATTAATCTAAAGGAATTTATGCTTCTAGTTGTCATTAAGTTTCATACATTGAACATTAATAATTCAGGAATCAAATCCCTACTTATTTTGGAAACTCTTTTTAGCAGTTTAAAATATAAGAAAAGAATATTCCCTCTCTGTGTACTACAGTTACAGTTACGTGAAACTGGACTCTCTAAATTTTGAAACTTCCTGACAATCACATTTCCTATTTCCTTTCCATTCCATGCCAATGGGAGTTTTTCGAAGAAAAAGAAAAGCCTCTGATTCAGATGTTCTGGCCATAAACATCTATAATCAGATGGGGGTAGGGGCCATGAAAGGCAATGGAACTGCAACCAAGCTCAACAACACCCACCACCTTGTTTTTATCCCACTTTTGATGATATTATTATTTTTTTATCATTATTTAGTTTGACCAACTTAGGCTTACAAATCCTCTGCTGCCTTGCACATGGAGAGAGCCACAAAGCTCTCCAAGCTATGCAAAAAATAAAATAAAACTACAGTTGAAGCCTTTCTGTAAAGCATGATATAAAAGCTTCAACTAATAAGTGAATTTTCAAATCCTAATATGATTGATGTTCATGATATGCCAAAAAATTTAATAATGTCGCATTTGCAAAAGATGAGATGACTCTTTCTGATTTTTTAAAAAAAAATGGCGTCGCCCGGACTCGAACCGGAGACCTTCAGTGTGTTAGACTGACGTGATAACCAACTACACCACGACACCAGATGGTCTATAACACATAAATAATTTAATTGTTAAGAACCAGTTAATGTACAACCATTGCATGAATGCAAACAAGGTAACAGGAGTAGCCCAGTAAGTGGTCCCTTTAACGGGCATATTAAAGAGGGTTTAAGAGCATTAGCATGTTATGTTCTGACAAATGTTTTTGGGAACTTTATTGCCCTAAATTATGTCATATACAATTAGCAGTCCCCTAGATAGACTGTTTGTACAAATTTCTACTATATAAATGCAGTTTGTGTTAATTTTAGTTGTACCAACTAAGCCTAAAACTGAAAATTATGCATCATCTAAGGAGAAGTCTAACTTTTCTTCCTCTAATGACTTATTATTCTTCTCCAATTGGTCTTTGTTACTAAATATCTAAGTGAAAATTAAATTGCATCACTCATGCAATCAACAACTAGCAACTTAATTCTATTTTTGTAACACCGGACAATGAGACACTAACAAATAAATGCGTTGTTATGGGTGACGAGCCTTGTCGAATTGGAAGAACGAGAGGGTTTCAGCCATTCAATTCCTACAAAAACTTGGCCCCAAAAGCCTATAATTCCCTCCACCAAAAATGCATGGAGATGATGGGATGGAATGTTGGGGGTGCAAATGCAATAATGGTGTTTCTAAACCGAAACTCGTCGAAAGTTAGGGAAGAATTTAGCTAGTTTCACTATGATACTTAACAATGCATTCCATATGGTTTGTCAAAAAAAAAAAAAACACTTTCAAAGAACACTAAACTCCAAAGAAGTTACCAAAACAAGATTTTGAAAAATGTATTCAGCTATCATTATCATTATGGGTCACAAGAAGAGGTTTAGGAAATAAAGCCCACAGGCAAAGTTCATTGAGTTCAAACAGTGCACATGAGCCCCATGCTAATGATTCACAAATTACAAAAAGGTTTCTCCAACTCAAATGGCCCATCCATTTTTTCCACTTCAAAATCAGCAACTCAGTTTTTCCAAAACCTGACTGCACTTGTTATAGTTACAGCTTCAGTTTTGTGTCCATATCTCTTTGGGATCTTGTGCATAATTTGAACTGCTGCTTTCATGGGCACTTTACTAATAAAGAGTAAATGTAACACATGGGATGGTCACCACAATTTTATCATCAAGGCCCCATCTTATTCATATTGTATAATAAATCCAACTTCTGATTTTACTTGACCTAGTGATAGTTCCCTCCAGGTCCTAGGTCCAGTAGTAGACACTATCATGTGATCAAACAAGTTATCTTTTGCGGACTTTCCAGAGTTCATCCACTTAATAATTTTAAAATTTTGAAACACCTATGATTACATTTTAACATTCGAGTCCAAATAGATAGTTGGTGGTTTATTGAACATAACACGATACTACAGTTTTTAATACTCAATAATTGGAAGCTCCTAGTTCCTAAAACATATGCGACGGCTCAGAAAAACAAAGAATCCACTTATTTCCTATCCAGTATCTAACTTCCAACCAAGAGTTCCACAATTTTTTAATGAATATATCATATTATGTTTCCTAAAGTTCCATTGTACTCTGAGTACTACTTTGGTACATGAACAATCCGATTTTTGTACTTTTAAGTATAGTTTGATTTCCTAATTAAAAGTTATTCTGTAGTTTCCATTAGTATTACAGCTAAAATATAGAAATTCTGAATATAATGCATATTAACATCTTCTTGTTTCCTGTTTTCTTAAACAAATTGAAATAATTTTTTTTTTCCTTTTCATTTTTTTAGGATATTTCCTATTCCTTCAATCATATCATACTTACTGGGGAGAAATAATTTGCTTACACATATATACTTCTTCCTTATAATCAATTCTGATCATCTTCATTTCATGAAAGAACTTCAAAAGAAAGATCATAACAATAATAAATCAATTTTACAAAAATTGAGCTTAATCACATCTCCAGGATCCTCAATGATTATTCAAAATCTCCTTTGATCTCTCTAATTAACCTATTTTATTTGGTTCCCCTCAATCATATTACAAGTCTTTCTTTGATTTCCTGTTTATGATGCACTTGATCTGAATCATTTTTGAACAATATATTCTCCAAGGATTTGACAACTAACTCCTAAGTCTAAATTAATAGTGGAATCATGCATGGTCTACAGTTACGGTATCTGTGCAATCTTCCTTGTTTCTTCAAGTGCATTATTTTCTTATCATAAACAAATTCAGAACATGTTGTAGGTGAGTAGTAATTTTAGTGACAAGCGTTTCTATAGCCTTTGATTTGTGTCACCATAATCCCTGATAAGATGCCCAGCTTACTGCAAAGATCTCTGAGATGTCAAAATCCAATATTCTAAAAGAAGTAAAGATTGCAATACAAAATAAACAACACCAAGTACGCAAGTAGACAAAGTTGAGCCCCTTCAAACCAGGCCGCCATAGCACTTTGACAAACCCAAGTTGTCAAAGGCCGCATAACTCTGTAGACTGTACAGGTAGGACATAGAGGAGTGGTAAATTATAGTTGTGCTAAGATAGACAATGTTTGAATTTGGCGCATGAAGATGCGTACTAAACCCAAAACAAGCCAGCTATGACCAACCAACAAGCCTGGCCTTACAGATTCCTTGTCTTGCCAAATGGGTACACAAGGACACTTATTTTATTTTCAGGTTTCGAAATTAAACTATATTATTAAATATGAGAGTAAAATCTAAATGTGTCCTGAAGTAGATTTCAGAAAGCTGGAGATAGATACATCATTTAGGATTTTTGTTATTAAATACAGCAAATTAAGTTGGATAAAAGAATAAAAAGCATGCAAATTGGTTTTCAGAAGGGAATATAGGAATGTTGTAATAAAATAGGAGAATAACCTAAATGCCTAGATGGATGGATCATAGTTAAAGAAGCCAAATAATATTGAGAAAAGAAGAATAACTTTGCAAGGTTGGTTGTAGGTTAGGTTCCCTTCTGGATAGACCTGACCTGATCACAGGCCTGCTTTTACTTCTATTACCTACCTGTTAAAAACCAGGCTTGTGCATCCATTTTTGAGCCCAACCCCGAACCTTAATGGACCTTGTGCAAAATAGCTGGATATGAACTCAAGCTACACAGCAAAGCCCGCGAATTCGATTGATAAAAAAGGTCTTGAATACGCTGGACATGGAGAATGACAAAGCCGAATGAATACATGTCTACTTGAATAACCATATCCATGGACTGTCCTGTAGCCTACAGGTTGCGATGTGTTCATGCTCATGTCCTCTTAGCATTTGGGTTCTAATTGGAAACCAGAAAATGTAGTACTTAGAAAACCTAAAAACTACTTCGGAAATTGCAATTGGCGTTACAATTCTCGTATATCTCCCCTAGGACTCGGAGGGGTAGATGCACATATGACATACTTGTACGGTTCTGCACTTTCTAATTGCAATTTTTTTTTATAGTTCAAGTCGAGCGAGATAAAATAGCAAAGACATACAAATGAAGTTTCGAATACTGAATGTTGAAGCAAAATTAAGGATTGGTAAATACATGAAAACCCTAGAAAATTAAAGTAGATCCAAATAGCGCAGGAATGTAAGTTAAAAGAATACGTACAGGTTTTGGAGACGGAGGCGCTTCACATAATCGGACGAAACCAGAGAAAAGGCCCTGCAGTGCCGTCTGCTACTGGTGGCGCCAACCAAACAATATTGAATAAACTGTATTTGGAACTTCGCGGGAAAATAAAACTTCAGTACAAATAGGCTATGCGTGTTTGTGAAGCTTCTTCAAGTCAAAGGCCCAACTGTTTGAAGCCGTTCTAAGCCCAATCCATAATTATAAGAAAATCGGTGGGTTGAAATGTCAGTTTTTTATTTTGTTAATGCGTTGAAATATAATAAAAGCATACATCAATGCAGAAACGGATGCTGTCAGGTTACAAAGAAGCTGTGGCTTTGTGATAGATGCATTCTCATTGAGAAGGTAATGTATACAGTTTTTGCCTGTAGCATGAATTTCTTCTGTTCTGCTGTAAAGTAATATGGAAACAAACAAGCAGCTTCTTCTTCCTCATCTTCTACTACATATAAACAACCAATCCGAGTCCATTTCGCATCTCCAAATCTCATCTCTGACCTTATACAAATTTGAAGAAGCCACCACTTTAGTTAAAGCTGGACCATCAAGATTAACAACGCGATATTTTAGTTCTTCACCAATCTACAATCCAGAGAGTTAAAATTAAAATTTTGATTTCATCAAAACTATGAATAGCTGAGGAAGAGAATGGGTGATCGAGAATGAAAGAATTAGAGATTCCAGGCAGTGGTTGGACGAGATGATAAGTGGATTCAGTGAGCCGAACAAGATTGTGGAACATTAGGAGAAAATAGGGCAGGGAGTAGCGTCGGAGGTATAGAAGAACTCACAAATGCTAATCAAGAACTCACATACGAATTCATTCTCAATTTCATTCTGCTTTGAATTTGAAAGCTGATTGTCTCGTTCGTATATAAATACAGCAAGCATTTGATTAACGTTGTTTTGGGGGAAATGAAGTAAAAAGTTATTGCGAATTTTTTATTTTCCCTCTAAAAAAATTCATTCTGTGAGATTTGAATGAATATATTTTAAATTATTTTATATTTATGATTTTTTAGTGAGTTTTATAAGTTAAACAAGCAATTTCGGGGTGTAGGAAATAAAAAATCCATAAGCAATTTTCATAAATTTATTAGCCAACTTTGTGTATTTAACCAATTTTACCAAATTTCCTTTTTTTTAACATAAAATTTTACCAAATATTTTAAGATTATACAATAACTAATTAAATAAATCGCTTTATTCCGTGGACTACTTTGGAACTAAAGGTGGCCACCGGCCAGGCCGGTTTCGGGCCGCGGCCCGTCGTGCCAAGATTCGAAGGGAGATGAACTGGAATCGACCCGCCGAACCGACGGTTCGTTGGCAGGCTGGTTAACCGGCGGTTCGCCCTTTTTATTTTTAATTTAACGGTTAACCGGCAATTCAACTCAATGATTCGACAACAATTCACGGTTCGTAACGGTTACAGTTCGAAAAAATATTGAACTGGAACCGGCACACCGACCGACCGGTTCCAGTCACGATTCGACCGGTTCTAGTTCAATGGCGGGTCGGTCCGAGCTTTTGGCAGGCTGGGCCAAGCGGGCCGAACGGGCCAACCCGGCCCGTGGCCACCACTATTTGGAACTAACATCCCAATATTTAAACCTTCGATTAGAGGTGGCCACGGACCGGGCCACGGTTCAAAGGGGAATGAACGAAACCGGCCCGCTGAACCGTCGGGCCGGTAAACCGGTAGTTCGCCCTTTTTTTTTTAATTTAACGGTTAACCGACGATTCAATTAGACGGTTCGAACGGTTCAACAACGATTCACGGTTCGTAACGGTTACGGTTCAAAAAAACATTGAACCTGAATCAGCCCACCGACCGACCAATTCCGATCATAGTTAGACCAGTTCCGGTTCAATGGCGGACCAATCCGAGCTTTTGGCAGCCCGAACGGACCAACCCCGCCCATTGTCATGTCTACCTCTGATACACAAACTCCATATGGGAGAAATTACTCGCGATGGAGCTCCGAATCATAAGAAAGTGCATACAAGTATCAATGAAAGCATAAAATATAGCATAAGAACTTATAATAGTTACAACCAATCCATTTCTCTTGTGTTGAAAACGGCCAAAAACTACACGGAACCTATTGTTCTAGTCGTCAAGCTCCATACTTGGATTACATTGGTATATTTCTTCTTGCAAAAGGAGCTCCGGAATTTGCTTTGGTAATGTTGTTCGCAAACTACTATATCTTCCCATCACAATATTAGCCATATGTGTCAGTGGAAGATGGCAAGACTAGCATCAATGCGTCATCAGAATTGTCGAAGGGAGACCTCTTTGATGGCAGACGCATTTCAATGATCAAACCTATGTGTGTGCAAGATTGATTACAGTACTTATTTGAAATTGAAAAATAGTTTTTGGAAAAATTTAGAATTATTATCGGAAGTGACATGCAAATTTATTTTTTTTTTTTTCAATTTGGAAGTATTAAAATTATTTCATGGTGAACTTGTAACAATTGGCAAATTTTATAAAAATAAGAGGAAATGAATTAGTAAAAAAAAATAAAATAAAATAAAATGTGCAAATTCATTAATGTACAAGTTTTCTCAAAAAAAAAAAAGGAAAATCTTTATGCAGCATAAATTATGACGGAGGAATGAAAAATATAAATCAGAGAAATAAGATAAAAATACAAAAAATAAGCTACCAGAAGTCGGAGACAAAACAGCAATGGCAGTCGCATCTCATCTCACTAATCTCAGGCCTCTGCCTCTCAAATCTTCTCCCGCTCTGTCTCCTCCATCCAGCATCTTCAACTTCTCATTTGCTCTGAGCAGCAGCGGTAACAGAACAATCACGACCCCGATCCTTGGCTTCAATGCATCCTCAAGAAGAAGAATCATGTCCCTTCGAGCTATGGCTTCTTCGTTTGGGTCCAGGCTCGAAGAGAGCGTCAAGAAGACTGTTGCGGAGAATCCAGTCGTCGTTTACTCAAAAACTTGGTGTTCGTAAGTTCAAATCTCTTGAATTTCGTCGTAGTTGTAATTGTTTTGGTTTTATTCTGCTGATTTTGGTTGAATTGATGTTTTTGGATTGTATTGAAGGTATTCATCTGAGGTGAAAGTGCTGTTTAAGAAGCTTGGTGTGGAGCCACTGGTTATCGAATTAGACGAATTAGGTATATGATCCTCTGCTTTTATTTTATCCTGATATTATCGTTTATTTGTATACTGATTTCATTTTGGTTTCTGCATTGTGTCAATGTACCGGAGTGCGAGTCTTAGGCTTTAAACTATATTTTATGATCTAATTATATCAGTGGTCATTAAATGCATTTTGTATATTCTTGTCTGTTAGTTTACTAGAATTGTTAGGATAGAGTCATATGATGCTTCAATTTAGATGAACAAATATTTAAATTTGATGTAACTCCTGTTGAAAGTCATATTTAATTCCTTTTCCATCTCTAACGCACACTTGTATCATTTTCCCATTAACTGGAGTCTAGCATGACATTCAAATGATTAT
Organism: Croton setiger; assembly: GCA_948099555.1. Taxonomy (NCBI): domain Eukaryota; kingdom Viridiplantae; phylum Streptophyta; class Magnoliopsida; order Malpighiales; family Euphorbiaceae; genus Croton; species Croton setiger. Next base: position 73,310 of record CANUEY010700310.1, on the reverse strand, counting down.
CCTTTTTGGCATTATGTGATATGTTTTAGCCAGAGATTTCATATGTTTAGGGGTTTGAAACTTCCTTGTTTCCTTCCCTTCCAGGCCCACAAGGACCCCAGATACAGAAGTTACTGGAAAGGCTTACTGGACAACATACTGTTCCGAACGTGTTTATTGGTATGTATGGTTTCTTATCTTTTCATCCCATGGTGAACTTACTTCAAACTATATTATTTAGGAATTGCATGGGGTAATGGAAGGCTGTTGAGGAATGAAGGCAATCCTGAAAGTTGAAACGACTGAAAGAATAAATTCTAGGGCTCTTAACTTGATGGAACTCTTTAATTGAAAATACCATGGCACTGTTCAGTATGGCTATCTTTTACGCATGGATGGTTTCCTTTGTATTCTGTAACCTGCCATAGTATTGAGCATGTCTTTATTTCACAAAAACTCTTTATTAAGCAAGCTCACAAAAACTGTGATTAATTCATGCAACTTATTCATAATTGGGTGCTTATGAAAGTTAATGGTGTTTCCAGTGGTGTAGGGTAAGAAAAAATTCAAGCCTTTGAATTTCTTAATCACCTTGGACATGACTGGGAACAGCACAATGAAGTCGATTGAATTTACCTAGGTTAATGTGCTTTTTGTCATATGCATTGGGTTATTGTTCTTCTGGGGTTGTCATTAGAAATAACTTAAAATGAAGAGTAACTGCTGGTTCAATGAAGTATTTGTCATCTGCTCTGTTAATATTGGTAGATGTTTCAAGTGGAAGGCATCTGGTATTGGTAACTTATTTAGAACAAGTCGATGTGATAAAATTCTGTTCAATTCTGCTAAAAGTATTTATTTCAATTCAAATTTTAATAGAATTTACATGTTTGGAATGGTTTTTAAAAATGAATTAAACAAAACATTGTTGTGCAGAATATTTGTGAAGTGAATTGAATTTATATTTTTACAAAACTTTTTCAATATGCTTCTTGATTTTCACTGGTGGTCTCAGCACTGTCACTAAACTAAAGGAATTAAGTATATGTACATAGCCTAATTTTCACACTGATTTCTGATTCTCTTCAAATGCTTTTTTGACCCTTTAGAATTTGGGATCTATCAATTAAAGTAGGTTTATAGAAACTCTTTGAAACTTAATAAGAGACTTAAGTTTAACATCATAGTTTCTGACTCCTATAGGAAGTCCATGATGATTTGGCCATATCAATGCAAATTGTGATGCTCTGTTATTCAATTTATGCTATATATAATATGCTGGTGGCATTGTCTTTTGATTGAATACTTATTCAAGTGTTCACTGCCCCATCTATAACAAGCTTAGAGAATTGAGTACATTGTTAAAAACGAAAATATATGAAATGTGTAAATTTTATTATCCTTCTATTCATTCAAGTGCTTGATGCTAAGAAATATCTAATATATATTTTTTTAACTTTTATTTTCAGGTGGTCAGCACATTGGAGGTTGCACAGGTACTTTCTTTAGTATTTAGATCACTTTTGATGCTAATGATTGATTCTATCTGATTGCATATCATAAGTTAATGGAATTTTATGATGGTTCAAGAAGCAAAACACAACGCTTGTTGCTGTCGTTCTCCACAAAATATATTTCTTTAGCACTTAGTAGGCCAATTCCAAATGCCATACCCTCAAACAAATTTTGATAACTAAAATGTTTTCTATATTCATATTCAGATACTTTGAAGTTATATAGGAAAGGAGAACTGGAGGCTTTGTTGTCAGAAGCAAATGCTAAAAAAGGTGCATAGGGTTAAAATACTTGTCCTTGTGATTCTGCTCTTGCGGAGTTTAATCCCTTTACACATCTTGGATATCTTGAGAAGATACTGCTTCTTCAGATCAGTGCTTTTGACTTCATTGACCTAGATGATCAACTTTCAACTCCTTTATATTGATATCTTCATTTTAATTTGTATATTGAACTTATTCTTACATATTTCTTAGTTGGGAGAAATAATTTGCATTTCTTTTTCTGGCCTAATGCTAACTTTCTCTAATTCTTATTCAGTTTAAACTCTTCTCTCTTTGATTTGAGTGTATATATGTTTTGTTTAATGAGGTTGTATAAATTTTTCCCTCTATATAATGTTGCTGGTGCCAAAAACCTCTCGTAAGCTGTTTGAATGTGTTAACTTTTCATCATAATCTCAGAGATTTGATGGCAGGATATTGTAAATTTTAACCCCTGATTGTTTGAAATATCAAAGAACGAAGCCGTTTCTGGTAAAATATGATTTAAGGCAATGACAAGATTTTGGTAAGTAGAAGAAATGAAGTCTACATTAGAAACAGAAACTGTTGAGAAACCTAAAATGTTAATAGGTTTTACACATAATCTAGTTTAGTTAATACAAAGTCTAAATTTATGTTTGTTCGTCAAGTATAGTATAGTGCAAATGTATAGCGAATTTCCAATATTTGATGCTCAAAAATGGCAAAAACAACAATGGGTTTTACTATTTGGGCTTGTTGATGTAGTTTTGGTGAGAGAGATGAGCTGGTAATGATTGGGCCCATGATGTTGTCCCGGGAAAGATGGAAGAAAATCAACAAAGCGTGGCGCTATAACCATCATCCAACAATGCAATCACTCTATAAGCATTTACGCATTCTCCCCCATTTCTACCTTCAGCACTCACAGCCATGGCTTCTCTCATGGCGCATGTTTCTTGCAACATTAAATTTGGACCCTGTAACTATTTTTATCCCAACACCAACTTTAAGTATTTCAGTTTTAGCACTCAAATTATCAATCACAACCAGACTTTATTCTCTTGTATTAGTAATAACAGAATAAACAGTATTGTTCTCTCCAAAAAGCAAAAGCCTTCCTCCATTACTTGTTCTGCTTCTAACAGACCCTCTTCTCCTAATGATGCAAGGTGGGTTCCCTCCTTTTCTCTTGCAATATTGCATTCACTTTTTGAACTATATAAATTAAATATTGGATTGCGAAATTAGTATATATGGTGTTGAGTTTTTGACGTTAAAAGTTTGTTGTTTTGAATGTGTGGTTATTGATTGACTATGGTCTCTGGTTAGTTTTGTGTAATTTCTTTTTGGTGGTAACGAGGATCAACTTCGACGAATGTCATAAAGTAATTTATAATTTTTTTTGCTAGAAATTAGACTAATTGTGGTACAGATCCAACTGAGATGGTAGGTAATCCTAGAATGGAATTAGCATTTCCAAACCCGGTCATGTCCAACTGAGATGGTAGGTAATCCTAGAATGGAATTAGCATTTCTAAACCCGGTCATATTCAAACGAACAACACTAGATGTTTGTGGTGTGATGAGGAAGTTGATTGTAGATTGAGTCAGCAAAGTAAGCCAACTGACTGTTAGGAAGGGAAGGTGTAATGAAAACCTTGAACTAATGGCATTTAGATGTGGAATTCATATTGGTAGATTGGAATTCAACTAGTTGTATATACTCCCTGAGAGCTATAAGAGTTAAGTCTTGCACTGACTTCTAGGCTTATGTTAACCGCTAGAAAGATTCAAAACATAGAAGGTTGTTGCCAGTCTAAAGAAAGAGATTTGTTGCTTTGATTTCCATATAGCAAATCTATAGGCTCCTAGATGCTATTGTATGTCCTTATAGATGCACATTTCAGAAAAAACAAACGGGGATTTTGCATTAAATTATGGTCTTCATCACACCCATTTCAAAATTTTAGAATTCAAATTGATGTGATTCTAATGCCCATATTCATCTTCCAAAATTTTTTTTCCTGTGTTGATGTATTACATTGATTTTAGAAAGGTCTGCACATGGTATTTATATTTGGAGAAGGCCTAGGATAGAGTACCAAGAGAAGTGCTATGGTGGGTTTTGGAGAGGAAAGAAGTCAATGGCAAGTATATTAACATCATCAAGGACATGTATGAGAATGCATCCACTAGTGTGAAAACACCGGGAGGGGACACTGAGGCTTTCCCCATTACCATTGGATTGCATCAAGGTTCAGCCATGAGTCCTTATTTGTTTACCTTGGTTATGGACGAGCTGACCGGAGCATACAGGATGACGTCTCTTGGCGCATGTTATTTGCAGAAGACATTGTGTTAGTTGATGAAACCAGTGCTGAATTTAACTGTAAGTTGGAAGTGTGGAGGAAAACCTTAGAGGACAAGGGTTTTAAGTTAAGTAGGACCAAAATGGAATATATGCACTGTGATTTCAATTTAAGGAAGAAGCAAGAACAAGAGGTTAAGTTGGATGGAGCGTTGGTCCCTAAAACCAAGCAGTTTGAATATTTGGGTTCAGTAGTTGAATGTCGTATAGATGAAGATGTGACCACAGAATATAGGTAAGGTGGATGAAGTGGAAGGGTGCATCGGGGGGCTTATGTGACAAGAAAATACCTTTAAAGGTGAAAGGTAAATTTTATAGGACGGTTATTTGACCAGCGATGCTCTATGGGAGTGAGTGTTGGCACCAACGGGGCAACATCTCCATAAGATGAATGTGGCGGAAATGAGGATGTTAGGATGGATGTGTGACCATACCAGAATGGACAAAATTAAGAATGAACATATTCGTCAAAAATTCCAAGTGGTGGAGGTTAGTAATAAGGTGAGAGAAGACAGACTTAGATGGTATGGACATGTGTTACAGAGGCCTTCTCATGCAACGGTTCATAAGTGTGAGGATCTGATGGTTGAGGGGGCTAAGAGAGGTCATAGAAGACCTAAGACGGTTAGGAACAAAGTGATAGCCAGAGATTTGAGGGCCTTCGATATCGATGCGAATTTGGTTAATAACAAACTTGAATGGAGACGTAAAATACGTGTCATGGAAGGAGCCTAAGGCTGGGAATGACTGTTATCGTTGTTCTTTGAGCTTAGAGTTGAGGATCAAATAACCAACTCCAACTTGTTTGGGACTAAGGCTTGTTATTGTTGTTGTTGATGTATTACATTAGATATCTGATTGCTGGAGCCCACTGACCAGTTGGTCTTCTGGTAAGGCTTCTGTTGTGTTGTACACCTTGGAGGCTTACATCTTCCTTCTGTTTTCCAATGCTCTCTCAAATCTCTTATGTAATCAGTAGATTTTTGTTACTTGAGTGCTCAATTTCTTGTTTTAGAGTATTTATGGAACTCAAAATGATTTAAAGAGTTTGTATCGGTAATATACACACACACAACTAGGCTTAGTCATAGAAAATGCTGTAACAAAAAATAATAATGCAATGCAAACTTTCTATTGAATATCAATTGTGTTAGAGAACTAATGCGAAATGTGATATTTTTCTTCTCGATTTCCTCTCTGACTTGGTTTTCTCATTCAATGGTTTTGCTATCAGGTTCTTTTTACAAGTGAGGCTTCCTTGTAATTTTTCTTTATTTGTTCTTCAGTTCTACAGCCAAGATAAGAAGTGAAGTTCTCTCTCCATTTCGGTCTGTGCGGATGTTTTTCTACGTAGCCTTTATTGCAAGTGGTGGTTTGGGTGGACTGATAGCGACCACACAACTTATAGCTGCACTATCGAATCCAGCCAGAGCAGCTGAAGTCCCAGAAACATTAAAAGGTCTTGGCATAGACATCGGAGCGGTATCTATATTTGCATTTCTATATTACAGGGAGAACAAAGCTAAGAATGCACAAATTGCTAGGCTTTCAAGAGAGGAAAACCTTTCAAACCTTAAGCTCCGTGTGGATGAAAAGAAAATCATTTCTGTCAACTCTTTGAGAGGCATTGCTCGCATTGTAATCTGTGCTGGCCCTGAGTCCCACATTTTGGAGTCTTTTAGACGTAGTGAGCCTTTCACTCAGAGTCTCTTAGATAGAGGTGTGCTCGTGGTTCCATTTGCTACGGATGGGAAATTACCAAGTTTTGAGTTTGACGAGAGTGAGGAGATGAAGGAGATTACTGCCAAAAGGAAACGACTCTGGCAGCTGAATCCTATCTATGTTTCTGAGTGGTCCAAGTAAGAATTTACATCAGCAAAATGTCTTATACTTTGTTCTACTTAAGAATGTACGTATATGTATGTTTGTAATGACAGGTGGCTAGATGAGCAAAAAAATTTAGCTGGCGTGTCCGTTGAATCTCCAGTGTATGTATATTTGTTTCCTATTCCTGGAATTTCTAGCTTTAGGTCTATGGAAACATGGATAGCACTATCCCTGCTAAAATCTTGGTCATCTGCGTTTGTTTTATAGGTATTTATCTCTGCGCTTGGATGGTCGTGTCCGTGGTAGCGGTGTTGGTTACCCACCTTGGAATGCTTTTGTCGCTCAATTACCACCGGTAAAGGGAATGTGGACTGGTCTTCTTGATGGCTTTGATGGAAGAGTTTAGGGATTTTATATCGTTTCTTGTTTATTGAGGTCAGTTTCTTCTTTTTTGTTCCACAGCGTAGTTTCTTATTAAAATTTGCTCTACTATTCTTGTGGTTTTGAGGCTTTGTTCAACCACCATTAGATGTAAATCTTCTTTCTTTTATCTAATTGTATATTCCCTTCTACCAATGCCATTGACCCTTTCTATCAGAACATAATATTTTCGTGTTTATGACAACATTCAGACCTTAATATGTTTCTTGGAAACAAACATTTGTTTATTTTCAAATTGGGTGCAGTTTTATCATCCCATTGAATGATTATACATTGTGTAGAGCAATATTTTCATTTCCTTCGGCTCTGTGTTTGACTAAATACATATTATAAGTTAAAAACTTCTTCACTAAACTAAATTCAAAAAAAGCTTACTGACTAGTGTGAACTTACAGATTGACAAGTTCCCAGTCTGACCCATGCCTAGCTTCAGATTAGGTTTCTCAAGTTGGTTTTGTATGAGAAATTGTAATTGTTAAAGTGTAGTGTCTTATAATAGACGTAACCTATTCAAGCAGCAATTTGGAAACAATATTAATGATGAATTATTAGTTTCCTGAGAAGGGTACGTAGCATTGATCTTTGATTGAAGTAAAAAGTCCATATTGCACTCTGAAGAACAGAATTCAAGGAAAACGAATAGAGATTTTTCATCGTTACACAACTAGAAGTTGGAGTATGTTTAGGTTACAAATGGAAATTTAGGCACGATAAAGCGAATACTAGTAGTCCTAATGTTTCATTGTTCATGACAGAGAACATTTATGTCAGTTACACTCTTTCCTCTCCTTAGATTCTTGGCAGCGAATGGCATGGACAGCAGTCCCTTTATACAAGCATTATGTTTGGTGTGATCACATTATTTAAAAGCTTTCCATAAATCCTTAGGGAGGTTTGAAGTCTTAATAGTCAAAACCTTGTTTGATTTATAAGCAATTAGATCTTTTTTTTTTTTCCTTTTCCAATTTGATTTTGGCAGCAAGAAATGAACGATTAACAAATAATAGGACACAGAATCACTAGGTAGTATGATACACACTGATGGCGTAGATTAAAGCTTAAGCTGGACAGTGGAGATATGAAAATCAAAATTACAGTAGAGACATATTACAAACTCATTTAACTTCCTCTATTTCATCCAATGCATAGTTGTTTGTCGATACGTTCGCATAGTTAACTTTGTCGAATCGAACAACAACTGGGTAACGTGTCCTGGGGTCCTGTCCAACATAAATTTGAAAACAATTATGAACTATTGAATCAAATACAAAATGAAAAAAAATGGTTTTGAGAGAAAGAGACTACTAACCTGATCAACAGCTACAACAGAGCCTATGCCATTAAACCAGTAGGATTCCCTCCTGAGAATCTTCACCTGTATATTTTGACACATTCGTAGGTAAGTCTCATCTTAATGTTACTTGGCAGACTAATTATGATTTCCAGTAGAAACCTAGGACTTTAAGGTTGCAAGTAATACAAATCCTTTTTAGTGCCTAATCAACAAAAAAACAAACAAAGAAATTTCCAGAGAGCCTGAAATTTATGATCTTCATATGAATATTTATTCCCTTACTCAGATAAAGCTCAAATCATCTGGTTAAGAATCAATTGGTACATATTTCTGTTTTCATTTTTAAAATCATATGATGCTTTTCCAGCTCTACTCATCTTATGTTTTTAACCTTTTTTCCAATAATCCATGGAAGAATCAGTTATGTTGGTTTCCTCATAATAACATGATTTATAGGTACTAGCTTCCCTATTATATTTATGATGGTATCATTAGAATTGTAATACTATCAATTTTGATACTTTAAGCTATATATCTATTTAAAAAGAGTAATAAGAAAACTGACCTTAGTTCCTCTCTTGGGACCGATTGGTGGTGGTTTAGGTTTTGGAGCTTCAGCAGCAGCTGGTGGTTCAGTGGTGGCCGGAGGAGCAGCACCTTCCTCAGCTGCCCTCACAACAAGCCTTGAAGAGTTGGTGTTATTGGTCTTGGGAGGGAAGAAGACCATGTTGGTTCTTGAACCAGAGTTGTTAGTATTGGTTGCAACATTAGGAGTTAAAAGGAACCCAGAAGCAGCAGATGCCATGCTGCAGGTAGCCATTCTTGTTCTGCTTCAATCCTTTTTCTTGTGAAAAATAAAAATAGATAGTTTAGTGGGAGAAAAGACAGGAAATAAGAGATTGAGAGGCTTTGAATTAATGAACACAGAATTGTATTGTATTTTGTTGTGGGGGAATTATCTATCTCATCTTGGAAACTAAATGTCAATCGTTTCCTCCACTAGAGTGTTGCCACTTGTGCACCATATCTCTTTTCTTTGGATAATGTTTTTACAACTCACCTTTCTCTGTTTTCTTTATATCTCAGTTCCCACTCAACTGAGTTGCTCAACCTATTCAACTCGCTGTCTTTTCCCAAATTTGGAATCTTTCTGAAAGATAATTAAGTTATCAGATCCACCTGTGTAACTTATTGCCTCATTTCTTTTTATTTTCATGGTGATGTTAAGAGTTACATAGAAACAAATGAATTCTATTAAATTTCATGCATTTCAAAAGTTAAACCATAAATTTTGATCTGCGGTCTTCGAGTTCCACCATTGATATGCCCCGGACCCTCTAAAGGCTAACTTCGAGACAATATGATGTCAACAATGGTGCTTCCATTGGTTGCCGAACTCATCCATCGATTGTTGGAGTCGTCCACACACTTCAATCAAAGTTACAATTGACGTTTTCTTTTTAAACTTATATTTTTTAACTGTATTTTTTCAAGACTTTTTGATGATCGGTTGTGTTAAATATGTATATATAATTGATAATTTTAAATAAAAAAAAATTATAGATTTCAGGATATACTATTTAATAAATTTAAAAAATTCTACTATTTGAAAATATTTTTCTTTATTCTCCAAATAAATTTTGTCCTTTCTCCTCATACACTCAATGGGCTTTCTAACGGCCCTGAAGTCTTTGCATAAGACTCTTTGAAACGACACCGAATTCAGATTAATACTCAACTTGGATGAACAATTGACGCCATGCGCTCCAAGAGGTTAGGGCTTTGAATTCAAATCGATCGAGCAGATGAAATTCCAAATGAAGAGAAAAAACTCCCATATCCACATCAAAGATCCATGTCCGATTCGATCTTCGTTTTCTCGAGGCTTCTCCAGAGTACAAGGCTCTAAAACGCAATCGAAAGCTATACCTGGTGAAACCCAAGGCAATTCTTTCTAATTTATAGTACAATTTATTTCATATTCATAATCTAATTGAATTTATTGTATTTTGCTGTGAATTTCTTGATTCAAGTTTTGCAGCAGTTTAATCTCTTCCTTCTTTAGGTTACAATGTCGAATTACAAGTGTCTCCCTTACAAAGAAATCAGGCTCCAATATGTGAGTTTGCTATTTTCTATTTACATCTTATTGTTGTATTTGTTCAAGTTTTATTTGCATGTGTCGAATTAATGCAATTTGATTATTTTTTTAAGTCTGAAATTACTGATAATTTGGTTGCAAATGCAGCTGATGACCCCAAGACATCGGAATTTGCTTTCTTTAAGAAATTAAAAGAAGATGCAGGTCATAAAAATTGTTCCCATTCACTGCATCAAATTAAAGACCAATCTGCAAAGTTCAATTCAAATGATTGCGTTAGAGGTGAGTTTAATTAAGTCTATTTGTTGACATTATCAAAATACTTGAGCTTGCATATACTCTTGGGTTTGTGAGTGATGCTGCAATAGATCTGCGATATTATAGACAAATTTTCAATGTTACTGCATTATCTAATGGTGTTTATTCATATATCTATTTCTTATTAATCTAGCTTAAAATATGTGCATTTTATGCAGAGAGAATCGATGCTGTTGTGAAAAAACATAATGATATTAAGTCCACACTGCTTCCTGAAAATGTATCACCTAATAATTTTGTCCCATTCCTCTCGCCACTTGATAATTCATCCATGAAGTCAGGTAAATATGTCCCAGTTTCCTTTTTTTTTAATGAATATCGAGGAAGATAAATTACATATAAGTTCTCGTACATATTTTTTAGTGGTTTAAACATAAAAATTAACGTGTTGGAAACCTATGGGACTAGAAGTAGGGTGACATATATGGCTCTAGACATGATATCTAAACCAAATCAGTGAAGTTTGTTAGTACTTGGTAACATCCTTCATTTGGAAATAAATATCTGATACAACACCAAAGTCTGTTACCAAATCAGTGAAGAACCACAATTGCACATTGGAGATTTGTGTCGTCATAATCCCCATTTTCTTCTTTTGCTATTATTGCTTAGTAGAACTTCCAATGTTTTATGTATGTGATGTTAATTTAAAACTGATTCATCGTCCGTAAAACTATGTTGATAATTCAGCAAACAACCACTGATGTCACTTTTGTTGGCAGGTTTAGGCATATTGAAATCCAGTACGACGTTGATGAATACACACAGTGCACTGGAAAACAGTGAGGAATCTGGTAAAGTGCTGATGTTTGAGTTTATCCTCATCTTATCTTTCTCACTGAAGAGATTATGAAAGAAACTAAAGAATCTAACTAAATAATTGGATTTCTTATGATGCTCCTCTGACATATTTTCTGAACTGGTTTTTATAATTTGTTCAATATCTTGGCTAGGTAGCCTTCACTGTGTGCGTACTTTGACAATACTGACCTGGTGACCTTAATAACATTGTGTTTTTTGAAGTTGAAAACCCTGATAGCTGGTCAAATTCATTTTTCACTCTACAAATGTCCTTTTTTGCTTCATTCTTTCTTTCCTAGCTCAGGAATGCAATAATCTTACTAAACTGAGAATGTTAATCATTTGCTTATTTACACATAATTACTGTTTCAATTCTTCAGGGGATTGGTGTAGCAATATTGATATCTTTACAAGAAAACGACAGAAGCTACGTCAATTGACTGCAAAGACTTTGTTTCCTGAAGTTGATATACTCAGCTATAAGGGGTTAGACACATCGCCATTAATAAGCCATTTCCTTTTCATTGTTCTACAATGATGGACAGTATAAGAAATTTCCACAGGTGTGATATTGTCTCTGCGTTGCTCAGTAAACTGCTCCCTGAAAGCAATGACAACAAGGTTTGATTCTTGTTCCTTCTAAAGAGACATAAATTCTCTGATGTGTGTAATTAAGCAGTAGTACTGCTTCTTGCAGAGTTTTGGATTGTTAGAGACAAACAAATCAAAGAAAGATACCAAATCCAGGTTCCGTACTTCTCCTGAGTCCGACATGGACTTTGGGGAATATAATTGGGTGCCTAAAAGGAATTGTATGGAACTTGAACGTGGACCCTCTTTAGGGTCTGGATTTTTATCTTATTGGTTAGAAATACCCGGGGAGAGAGTGCTCCCAAATCCCAGCTCTCCAGATTGTCATTTCCAGAGAACTTATCTTGACAACAGAATGATGGATGTTGAATATGAATTAGAAGAAAGAACTCCTCGAGTTCTTCCTAATCCCCACTCTACAGGCTGTCGTTTTAAGAGAACTTATCTTGACTGCAGAATAACAGATGTTGATAATGAATTACCAGAAAGCACTGCTCCAATTCTTCCAAATTCCAACTCTTCGGGCTGTTATTCTCTGAGAACTTACCTTGATGACAGAATAATGGATGTTGATTATGATTTGGAAGAAATAACTGCGCCAATTTTTCCGAATCCTAACTCTCTGGGCAGCCATTTTAAGAGAACTTGTATTGACAACAGAATAATGGATGTTGATTATGAATTAGAAGAGAGTACTGTTCCGGTTCTTCCAAATCCCAACTCTCCGGAGCCTTATTTTCCAAGAAATTACCTTGACAACAGAATAATGGGGATTGATTATGAATTGGAAGAAAGAACTGCTCAAATTCTTCCAAACTCCAACTCTCGAGGCTGTCATTTTAAGAGAACTTATCTTGACAACAGAATAAGGGATGTTGATTACGAATTAAGAGAAATAATTGCTCCCAACTTATGCACTGAAGTTGATTCCGCTTTTGATTTCCATATCAATAGACAGAGATCTCTTACACTGGAGCATCTTGAGGAGTTTGATGAATTTCAGTATCCTATCAAAGCTTTGCGCAGAAGAGAGCCCCAGCCTCTTCTACTGGGTGGCGAGTTACACAACACAACAAATAGAGAGCTGAGTTTGTGTCCCATTCTATCAAGTTCATATAGCACCGATCAACAACAGTATCCAGATAACAATTTTACTTTGAGTGATTTAAATATGCCATCGGTTCCATTCTCCCCTTCATCGAGTGACAACGATCATAATTTAGAAGAAGGTTTTCAAGTTAAGGATGACATTGTTACTGTTATCAACAATTTTCCTTTATCCTTAACAGATGCAGGGAATGATCTGAATTTAAGTGATTATTCTCATAAAAATGCCAAATTGAAAGATAGCATGATCTTGCTTTCTCCTCAAAATCACGTATGGTTAATGAAAAAGGTACAGGATAATGAAGAAGCATTGTTCTCCCCTGGACTAGATTTTGATGTAGAGGCAGAGTGGGAACCAACAGCGAGGGATTCCTTAAGAAATCACAGTTCATATACTTGTCCTGCTCTTGAATTACCTAGAGACGAAATTGGAGATGAGAATGCAAATTGCACAGATGGTTTAAGCAATAAAAGAATTATAAATGCTGAAGATATGTGTAACATGGATGACTGGTCCACCTTTTATTATGAAAAGAAGGTATGTCCGTTGTTACTTGATAAATCATGCATAGGTTAATGTGATGTTGGAAGAAGAAGAAGGCTAATTCAATAGAATTCAGAAAGAAGTGTTGCATATTGCTTGATATCATAATGCCGACAGAATTAGAAGAAGAAGAAGAAAAAGAAGAGTGTTGGTGGGAAACAGGTGAAAACTGATAGATATATCATAATTGATTTTGGTCTCATCCGAGTATAAATATTTTTTCAATTCAGTCATTTATTGTAAATATTTGGATTTAATTCCTTTGTAATAAAAACAGCAAGTGAATGGTAAAACGACGACGTAAGAAGTGGTCCAACCAACAGTCCAACCACCATTCACTTTTTCTTTCTTTCTTTCTTCTTCACTCCACCTTCCTCTCTAAACTCATAATTATATTCATTTTTTGGTAAGACAAGAAAAGGGTATAAAAAAAAAAACATGTTCATCTTTGGATTTGTACAATTTCATATTTGTATTGTCTTTACTTGTAATTTTGTTCTTAATGAGTCGTGATTTTACAGTGCTCTTTTCATTTGCATGTGCACTTTTTGCATCATCATCTCGGTTGTTCAACCACCCTTTCAAGGTATTTATTGTAAGAAGTGGAATTTATTTTTATTTTTTTTATTTTCTTACTAAAAAATATTAATTAGATATTAATTTTACTGTTTGGAATTTAATTTATTTTAAAAGAATAATACTTTCATATCAATAAAATTACAATTATTACAGTTTTTTAATTGTCTTGTATGATGTCCTAACCCAACCCAACCATCAACTGCTCCATCTGACATTTGTCCACCTTCAACTATTATATTATATTTCCATTTTAATCTTTATCTTGTTTACAAAGAGATTTATTGAAACTGATAAATGAGAAAATATATAGTAATTAGTGTAGTAAAGTTTAAGAAATTTATAAATAAATTATATTTATTTTGTACTGTTGTTGGTAAATCAATCAATGTCATAAATAAAATGAATTGATAAAATACCAATTAAATTATTGATTTCCAAATTTGGTTCTAAAAACATAATTAAATTACTATTTTGCCTTATAGCCACTACCTAAGCAAAAGTCATAGAAGGATATGAATAAGAAAATTTTTGTTTCTGAAATAATTTTCTTTCTCTCCAAACAAAAATTATTATAAAATGTCAATCATGTCCTCCAAAAGAAAAGTGTATTGTATTGATTATTATAATTGTTACATTATTTAGTTTGACCATTTAATTTGGGTTTCATTAGAGATAAGTATTATTAGTTTGGTAGTAAGCATTAAATTGTTATTAATTTCCACTTTCTTCCCAAAACTTTTTTAAAAATAATGATTGAATGTTTGTCTGCAATTTTATTATTCAAATTTAATAACTCCTTTTCTTCCACGATCACAAGAGATTTTGTGGAAATAAATATCCAATTAGTCCCTATAGTTTCTATTGTTTTCAGACCCATGAGATAAAGTATCTATTTATATTAGCAGCATCATTTTCATTTATTTGAACAAACAGAAACAACCCTTCTTTTTCAGACCATTATTATATTATAGTATAATTAAGTTAACTACTTATGATTCTCGACAATACTAAACAAAACATACACACACCATTATTTTGGTAATTTTCAGAGTTTTTTTATTTTATTTTTTAAAGCAATAATCATAACTCATTTTTCACACCCTCCTTTTGAAAATTAATTTACTATTACTTAACCCTTTGATATTTAGCTTTCGGATATATGTGGTTTTATTACTTAACCTCTCAAGTCATCTAAATTTGCCTTGGCAATAGTCACCACGCTGTTTTCTCAGTCATTCGTTGTCAACTGATACTACATCTGGTAGCGTACGAGTTGACGAACAACATGACACTATAACCAATATCAATTGTCTCCTAAAATGTTAGAAAATGATGTTAGAAGTCTAATTCTCATACCTTTGTGTTTTGTGGTTAGCTAGAGATAATAAGAACACCAATCTCGTACTTTTGATAAGCTCGTACTTTTTTTGGTAGAGGTGTAGAAATTAATGGTGCAATATGTATATTTGAATGAAATCTATACCAAATTAAATGTTCCCAAATTCCGTTGGTGTATCACGGAAAGTAGCAAACAGAGAGCAATCAAGCATTTAAAGCAAACAAAATTTATGATACATGAGTTTTATTTGTATATCAAATTAATTGTCCAAATAAATATATAATTCAATTTTTCAATAAAATAATGAAGTTTATAAATTAAATAAAACTTAAATTATTTTTTCTCTAATAAAAAGATAATTGTAATGACTACTATCCTTATTAAATATTCGAACAATTTAACAAATGTTATATTTAAAATGGTTTAAGATTTCAAGATTACTTATAATCACACTATGTAGTATTATTTTTAATATCTGTCCAAATTTCGAATCTTTTTATTTATAGTAATATCTAAATCATAATTTATGCCACTAAATTTACTTTGGTGCAATGACTACAATTGTGAGATGATGATAATTAGGGTTTAGATTATTGTTAATTAAAAACGATAATTAAGCAGTATACTCATAAGTAATTAATTAGTCCCCAATAAACAAAATATAAAATAAATTAAAAATTGATGTTCTCTCTCTGCGCGTAATCGTAACACATTAATAAATCCCAATAAAACAATCCCTTTTCAAGTCCGACACTCTGTCGGTGAACAAATTACTACTACCATACCACTCTCTTTCTCTCTCACCGTCACTGCTCTGCACACAGACTTGCAGATCTTCAACAACTGTCCACGGCGACTCTCCGGTCATATTCTCAACGGAATGTCAGTTACCGGCCTCCAGGTCCCCACCCCACCCCCACCTTCCAAAATGACTTCCATTTTTTACTTTTTATAGTTCTCTTTTTGTTTCCTTTCTTCGATCTCCCTCATTTCAATGCTCCTTGATGATTGTTTAGGAAAAGTTCCAGCTTTTTACTTCATTGAATCGCTATTCGAATCTAAATCCTTATAGTCTTCAGCTTTTGTAGCTGTATTCAGAAATGTACTTTGCTTCCCAACTGACTTTGAATCTTTATATTTCTTTTCGTTCAATTTTTTATTTTATTTTATTTGACTTTTTAGTCTTATAATTAGTCTTTAGTTTGCATGATTTTAGGTTAATTTCTGTTGTCGATTTTTTTCCGTAACTATATTTCTGCTTTTTGGGCAGAATATTTGGGGCTTTGAGCGTAGAATGGGTACTCCATAGACTTTTATGACTGTTATAGTTTGGAGTAATTTAGGGTACTAGCCAGACTATTTGTTGATGTGATTTATAAGAACTGTCTAAAAATAATTCTCCTCACCAGTTGTTTCCTCTTTCTCTTTAATCAAAGCATTTTGTGTTTTGATTTGCTCTTTTCTTCTCTCCTTGAACAAACCCCTATCTTCCCCTCCTCCTTTATCTAGATTGTTGTGCCAAATTTTCCCAAGTAAAAGAAGACATAGTGGATGGAGCTCATTTGTTTTGATTGATTTGTTTGAATTTGAATATGTGTGCTTGAGGCTGTTGTGCAGAGTATGGTTAGTCTGATTGTTTTGAGTGATCTATTTAGTAACCGTTAGGCTTCGTTCTTCCTCCTCCATCCTCTTTTTCCTGGAGGTACTATTACTGAATAACTATCCATTCATTTGTCGAAAGTTTTCATCTTTTTGTCAAATGCACTTTTTTTTATAACTATTTTCTGGTTTCATCTTCTCTTGTCTTGTTGTAGTGGGTGTTCTGTTTTTCTGCTTTTGCTTGTTGATTTTTCTTTTATTTTCTTTCCTTTTTTCCTCTGCAATTCTCTCTCTCTCTCTCTCTCTCTCTCTCTCTCTCTCTCTCTCTCTCTCTCTTTCTCTCTCTCTCTCTCTCTCTCTCTCTCTCTCTCTCTCTTTGTATATATATATATATATATTCCCCTTTCCTTTCTCCTTCCGAGTTCTGAGTTGATAAACTGACTTCAAGATTGTAAATTGTGGAAATACCAGGTATTGAGATGAATGGAATTCAGGGTAGAAAGACTCAGAATTTAGAGAAACCCATACCAGGATGCTTGGGCAGAATGGTGAGCCTTTTTGATTTGGGCAATGGTGTAGCTGGAAACAGGCTCCTCATGGATAAACCACATCATGATGGTGATCTCTTGTTCCATGTTTTACTTTTTATTTTTTAAAAAACCTGTTTGAGCACCATAGACGTGTGGTTTTGATAAACATTGATTATCTGTTATTTGTTAAGAAACAAGCTCTAGTGTTTGTTGTTTGAATTTTTTATTGTACATTCCGTTGTTCTATTGAATTCATCAGTTAGTATTTGTATCACCTCTGTAAATTCATTTCTGTGTGTAGTCATCCTTTTGCAATCATCGTATAATTATAGCTACGTCCATTAGGCTTTTGGTTATCACAACACAAATTGAAGGCACTAGGTTACATGATTCGAATTGAAGCTTCAGACTGGCTCACAAATGATGAACTTATTGCTGATCTGAATATGTGGTGGTTTGGTAGGCTATTCACTCTCAAGAAGTCGTTCAGATGTGGCAAGAATGAATGGTGCCCCCTTTGGAGATCGTATTGAGGATAAAATGGTAAAAAATTTGGAGTCTTGTACTTTTTGGTGTTGCAATTTAATAATCTAAAGGTAGTCTCCTCTCCTTATTTGCTCTGGGGTGTTGTGGTTTGCAGATTGTGTCTGAGTTAAGGAGAAGCTCCTCAAACACCAAAGCAAATGGAACACCAATGAAGACACTCATAGCCCAAGAAATGTCCAAAGAAGTGGATCATAGACATAATCCACCCAATGTGGTTGCCAAGTTGATGGGACTTGATACCCTCCCACATCAGCAGCCTAATTCAGCTTCAGAAAGGAGCCACTCAAAGTGTTATTCAAGGCGCTCTTTAAGTCACTCGGGGATCCTAGTGGAGTGCTGGGAACAAGATCATAGTTTTTCAGACATGCAAATGCACTGTCAAGGTCACCAATGTGTAGAGCCTAATGAGTACAAAGACTTGTATGAGATCTGGCAGCAATCCCAAAAGACTAATGCCAGAGATAGTTCACCACATAAGGGGAGGCATAACGGGAATGCAAATGAGAAAAAGATGGCCATTGTTCGCCAGAAGTTCATGGAAGCAAAGCGTTTGGCTACAGATGAGAAAGGCCGCCAGTCCCAAGAATTCCAAGATGCATTAGAAGTTTTAAGTTCCAATAGAGATCTCTTCTTGAAGTTTCTGCAAGAACCTAATTCGATGTTCTCTCCGACTCTTTATGATATGCAGTCTATTCCCACGTCTGAGACAAAACGCATCACTGTTCTTAGACCTTCTAAGGCAGTTGATAATGAGAAGTTTGCAGTACTGGGGAAGCAGTGTGATAATAAGGCAAAAAAATCTGCCCAGTCTGGTCAAGCTACTGTGCGGGAGATAAATAACTCTAGCTATTCCCCCACTTTTGCCAATCAGCGGTGCGAAGAATATCCCTCTCAGCCAACTCGAATTGTAGTATTGAAGCCTAGCCCTGGGAAGACTGATGACATCAAGTCTGTAGTTTCCCCACCTTCCTCTTCCCCCAGGACATTGCAGGGTGAAGAATTCTATGAACCTGAGGATGATGACACACAAGAATCAAGGGAAGTGGCAAAGGAGATCACACAGGATATGCATGAAAATATGATGGGTCATCGAAGGGATGAGACTCTCCTTTCTTCTGTTTTTTCTAATGGCTATATCGGTGACGATAGTTCTTTTAACAGATCAGAAAATGAGTATCCAGTGGAAAATCTCAGTGATTTGGAAATTATGTCACCAACTTCTAGGCATTCATGGGACTATATCAATAGGTTTGGTAGCCCTTATTCTTCTTCCTCCTTTAGCCGCATATCGTGTTCTCCAGAGTCTTCTGTTTGTAGAGAAGCAAAGAAGCGACTATCTGAAAGATGGGCTATGATGGCATCAAGTGGTAGTTCTCAGGAACAAAAAGCTACTCGAAGAAGCTCTAGTACATTGGGAGAAATGCTTGCTCTTTCAGAGTCGAAGAAGTCTCTGAGATCTGGAGAAGGTTCTTCTAATAAAGAACAAGAGCCAAGAGGATCAACTTCTTGCTTAATTAGTAATTTGAACACAGAAGAAACTGCAGCTGATTCTCCTAAAAGTCTCTTGAGGTCTAGATCTATGCCTGTGTCTTGTACAGCATATGGGACTGGGCTTAATGTTGCAGTTCCAGATCCTGAGGCTCGCAGAACAGAAGTTTCCAAGGAGCTGAGGAAGGCTAAGAGCATGAAATCCTCTTTAAAGAGTTTATTTTTCTCAAGGAATAAGAAGTCCACTAAAGAAAAATGTAGTACATCTCAATCTAAAGATGAAGCTCAATCTGCTGCTCCTGAAACACCAGGGTCACCAATACCCATTTCGGGAAATATATGTGATGGTGCATCTCAATCTACTAATAGTGGTGGCCTTGACGGTAGTTTGTCTCCTAGTCTACGTGGATCGTCAAGCAAAACTACTACCGCAGATTTGATTAGCATGACTACAAAAAAAGGGATTGTTCCTCAGGAGGTATGCCAAGTGCAACCCTGTTTTATTTCCCACTTGTATTGAAATTTGCACTTAATTTTGATAGGATATGCATGACTTGCAAATTAGTTATTAGCACCCGAGCTGAGACATTTGATCTTTGCATGTTCTATCCTCGCCAAATCAATTTTGTGGTCATGACTTGCTTTGGTTTGCTAAATAGATGCAGTTAGGGAAAAACATTAGTGCCACTGTATGAAGAAGTCTTGTTGATGCTAAGATTGTGGATACTTTTGAGTATACACCACATTACTCATTTCCATTTACATTTGTAGATGTCAATATTTTCTTTTCACCAATAAAGGTTGAGCATTGGATAGCTCAAGATAAATTAAAATTTAAAATCAATGTGTTTCAGGGAGCCTTGGCAGTTGCAAAGCCAGGGAATACAAGTGAGAACCAGGATCAACCAAGTCCAATCTCAGTTTTAGAACCACCATTTGAAGAGGATGACAGCATTGTTCCAGATCTTTCTGGCATTATCAGGCCAAATCGGCGAGGTAATTTCCTTGTAGCAGCTGTTTGAGATTTTATTGCTTATTACTTCGTCCTCAACCCTCTTAAACTCGCATTTATTTACTGTGATAACAGGAGTCGAGGTGCCTCTTAAATCAAATTTGATAGACAAATCACCACCTATAGAATCAATTGCAAGGACCCTTTCATGGGATGATTCTTGTGCCGAGACAGCTACATCCTATTCATTAAAAGCCTCCTCAATCTCTTCATGTCCAGAAGAAGAAGAACAAGATTGGCGATCCTTCATCCAGACGCTGTTATCAGCAGCTAGTCTGGATGGCAACATGTCATTAGATTCACCTTTTTCCAGCTGGCATTCACCGGAAAGTCCCTTAGATCCGGCATTAAGAGACAAATATGCTAACCTAAATGACAAGGAGCTTATACATGAGGCAAAACGAAGACAAAGGCGATCAAACCGTAAACTCATATTCGACAGTGTAAATGCAGCACTGAAGGAAACAACGAGTTGCAGATCGGAGAGGAGCTCAAGGGGGGCTCTAGCGGAGCACGTGTGGGGCCAGATGAAAGAATGGGTTTTTAGTGAAGTGAGGTGTAGTGTAGAAGATGGTGGGGATATGTCCAGCCTGGTGGTGGAGAGGGTTGTTAGAAAAGAGGTGGCGGGGAAAGGGTGGATTGATAACATGAAAGTGGAATTAGATAATTTGGGAAAAGAAATAGAAGATAGATTGGTGGCAGAGCTTGTGGAAGATGCTGTGATTGATCTGATTTGACAAAGGTCTGATTGATGATGAAGAAGAAGAAGGCTGTTATATCCCTTTTTTTTCTTTTTACCTTTTTATAAAATTTTCCTTCCTAATTATTGCAACTCTTCTTAATTTGTGTATTTTGTGTATTTGAGTATCTACTCCATGCAAGTGATTAGATTAATATCTATTTTGTCACGTTTTTAGTTTTGGACTGATGGTGTTGTTGGTATATAATATAATATAATACACCTGCTAACCTTACCTTTTTACATTATTCCTATTTTATGTATATTTATTACTACTATTTTGTATGTATGTAAATCTGCTATGGAATGAGGTAAAATAAAAGCTTTAGTTATGGAGGTTTTGTCCATTTTTTATTTGGTTTCTTTTTGTAGTGGAAAAGATGGGTCAGCTCTCACTCTCAGTGTTCCACTCACTGACCACTTGAACAAGATAAAGTTGCAAGCTTCACACAGTGTGTGTGATCCCATTTCTTTCTTTCTTGTCTTCAATTAAATTGGCAAAACTCCTGATTTGATTTCTCATGACATTGGCCCATCCCCAATTTATTATTCTTCTTCCATGATTACTTTCCTTCTTGGGATTAATCAATATTTGCTAATAATATATACTTTAGTTTTTGTTGTTCAAAAAAAAGGGAAATTCAAATTCATCATCATTATTAACAGCTAATTGCAATTAAACAAGGGAAAAAATGAAATTAGTGTGCTCATTAATTAAAAGCTATAATGCAGATATTTTTATTATTGCTATCTACCAAATTCCCCACCTAAGATTTTTTCAAGATTGGTATTGATTTTGTTGATTTATCGCTTTCATTTATTTATGGGAGAGTACATATATTGGATTCTATGCTATCAACCATCAATTTTTATTTTTCTAATTATATTTCTTTTCTACCTTTTAATAATTGAATTTTAATGAAATACTCAATTAAAACATACTTCTTCAAAGGAAAAGAAAATAAAACAAAATGGGTTTTTTCAGCTAATGATGATGGTACCTACAACTAGGAGGGAAAATGGAGAATCATGAGAATATAATAAGCAAGAGAATCGGAATATTCCAATAATGGCAGACAATGAGATGCAGGCATATCTGTACTTAGTGGAATCTACTACTAGTACCAGCCAACAGTGTCTTCTTCTGTTTTATTAACACAAGTTGCAGAGAGATAGATCTCATCTCTTGATTAATACCACAATAATAAAATTTACTACAAATTTTATAAAATAAAATATAGTTTGATGTGAAAAGGACATTGATATTTTGCTTGTGCATGTGAGAGTTGTAATTATGGAAAGAGAAATCAAATTCTAAAGATTTGAATCATTCTTACTTTAGCTTACTTTCCAGAATTAATTCTTTTTTCTAGCTTCTAAGAAGAGTATAAGAGAAAAGCCTTTCAAAAAAAGCTATACTAGTAAGTTCATCCAATAAGTTCTTTTGGATTCGTCAAATAACTCACGAACAATTTGACTCGATTACAACCTTACAGACAGTTTTCTTATCAACAAGCTACTAGCAATTACATAGAACAGATTTACAGCAAGGCAAATTTGCATAATCAAGTAAGTATTTGCAGAAGAACACAATGAGAATAACAAATAAATCTCTTTAATGTACCAAAAGGAAGACATTATTGTTCAATTCAGAAAACCATACACATCAACATCATAACATTGTTAATGACAACAACGCAATATATAGTATGAAAAACGACATAAATTTCTGCGAACCTGCCTTTACACAAAATGTTTACCTACTTGGTGAACGAAAAACTTGCTAAGACCTATGTACACCACAACCTCCACCATAAAGCCATGATTAACGTGACTAAAATGCGGAAGTGTCCATGCTGGTATCAGAGCAACACACTCCATTTTCATTTGCCATATGGGATAGATCAGCAGCTTCTCTACTTGGATTTCATAGATGCATTCTGATTTAGTGCATTGCTTTTATCACCACTGTTCAATCCATACTGCAGTACAGAATACACGAATATCAAAAAATGATATGCAATCAACAAATTACAGAATTCAAGTAACTGAGCCAAAAAGATTGCCAAGCTAAATAATATTTCAACCATATCTTTTATGGGTGCCAAACAAATATCTATTTTAACTTAGATAAAATCAAGATACTGAGACTGCGAGATACAAAAAAAAAAAAAAAGAAAGATACTGAGAACTTCTTTCCATTCAGTAAAATAGTTAGTAATTTTTATTCAAGTCAGAAGTTGCCAACTTGCAATTAGCAGTCACAATATTTAGCATTAGGAAATAAAATCAATCACATATTCATATCTTGTGCATGTTAAATATGTAATTGATTGGTCAATCTGTTGAGCTGAAGGCAAGCCGGGGGTTAAATGCAACAAATCAGTACGAGTACATCCCATCTTTGGACAGCCAATTTGCCTTTGAAAAGCATAATAGCAGGGTGTTTTCAAGAGTCATTCCATTTTCTCCTAGAGATTTATTTACAAATACTTGCGATTTCTATGCACTTCAAAATAAAGTTCATTCAAGTTATTGGTAATGAAAATACCTTCTCTCTCATCCGTTGGCTCCAGATGTCTGAATGAGCCCCCGAACCAGAGGTTTGACCTGATTGGTTAAGGAGTGGCTCCCAAGACCTACCCCTACCATTCTCATAATCGTCCTCGCATTCTGTATCTCTTCGACTAGTAGAAATCATTGCTCGCAGAATCATTGAAAGCAGTAGAGAGAGTGCCTGATAAAGAATAGAAAACAGTTGGAATTGGATACTGATTAATTAACAATGTATTATTGGCTCCTTGAGAAAGTAGAACATCACAAATTAAGCATAATTAGAACAGGAAAACAGCAGTAAGCATTTCCTTTTAAATGATCAAAGATGGATATACAATATGTGTGCGCATTCTTTTTTTTTTTTTTTTTGTGTCCAGTTCTGTGTGTAAAATATGATATTCTTAAGCTATTTTTATGACCAGACGGGGAAATTGGTGTGCCAATTAAGCCTATTCAAGCAATCCTTCCAAACTTATTTCCTGAATAAAACAAAGCAATTCCAAAATCCAACAAATAACATGATCCAGACCAAAACAAAGTAATCTGTAAATACTTTCCATTAGTTTCCTCGGATTGAATGTTGAAGACCCCAATCCATGATACCTTGTAAAACTTTCAAATAACCAGTACCAGACCAAAACTCAATTCAAAGGACTTCATTTCATGAGGAAAAAGCTTATCTTTGAAATAAAGGAGGAAAACAAGTCCATATAGCAAAAAGTGATAATACATATTCTCAATCATATATTTTAATCAAACCTCATACCGCATCTATAACATTTACTTTGGTTTGTACTTTACAGTAGAACATAAAATAAACCAGAGATAATAATGGGAATCTGTTTGAGCATTTCTGATTGTGAGTGACTTTTCCACCTTATTGAACATGAGAAAGGGTGCATCAATCTTTAGGTCTCACATACCTGTATCACAAGAACTGCAATCCCCACCCATTTACATATATCAATGTTGTCTTCGATAAAAGATCTAAGGTTTTGAAGTTCTCCAGTCGGATCAAAAGGAATATCCTATCAAACAAGTGCATGAACGGTTTATTCTTCAATACATGCATAAAGGATAAAGCTGTAACAAACTTCATTTAAGGTAAACGAAAAAAGTTTCACCTTTTCCCAGCGATGATCAATTGCAATGAAGGCCACCAAAGCTGCTTCTATCAGAATAAATATGATTTTGAGTATGGTGTACTAATGATTACAAGGTTAAAGAACCATTATCCGACAACATTCTGAATTAGGCACTAACGATCAACTCCAAAAAAAAAAGGCTGGAAGTATAGAAATGTACATTTTCAAATAGGTATCATCCTGAAAATTATGGTTAAAATAGAATAGATTACCTTAACTTCAGGTTAATTATGGAGAAGTTCATTAAAACCAAAGTTACTGGTAATGGATTTTGTTGCTTGATATAAATAAACAAACTTTCAAGCCAGACATCTATAAAACTGACTATTTTCTTTAAATTGTCTCCTATGCCTACAGTCCCAGATCAGCTGAAAATTCAAGTGCAGTTTGTAGTCAGAATGCAATAGCTTTTGGTTCACTAGTAGGATGTGTATTGATCTCATTTATCTTCTCATTTTTCATTCACTGCCATTTCCCCATTACCATATGGAGCCAAAGCATCATTTTTTTTTGGGCATGAAGCAAATTTCTGTATTCCAAAGTTCCAGAAACATTAACAAACATCTCTAATCATTAAACGAGAATAATTAGATGTTTCAGAACAAGTTCAGAATGATTGGTTAAGCAACACAAGATTAAAGAGAAAGAACAGAGACAGAAATTCGTCTATTGAGGATACAAAGCACAGGCAACAGCCATTAATAGCCTCAGCTGCAACGCAACCAATGAGAGTAATGCAGCACAATATAATGCCCACGCCCATAAAAGCGTAGATGAACCTGACACCCAACAAAAGCCTCGAATGAACACACTCAACCAAATCAAACATAAAAACCACTTATCATCCAAACTATCAACAGGAAATATTTCTTATGGGGTGGGGGGGAAGCAGCACAAAGCCATAACTGAATCGGAATATTTGTGTGCTCACTAGACCTTCAATCTCTAATCTTTCATCTAACAAAAGTACTCATGATTCCTCACGTGCAAACAGTGAACCCCGTACTCGGTGAAGTGAGAGGCATAATAAAATTCCGCGAGCAAATAATCAGCATAAGTTATGTTAATATTTTTCAAGTATTAAAAGCTAATAAATTCTACCAAGACTGCTAGCCACGAACGTGATACTCATTAGAACTGATCAATCTAAATAAAAATACTCAACATTTAAAAGATATCACCTCATTTAGTAACCTTCCTTTTATAGTTTGATACTAGAATCTTGTTCAATACCCACTTCAAAACTCCTTCTCGGACCAATCATCAAGTTATACACCACTAAACTGAAACCCCACTGATAAAAACTCAATTCATCAAAACCCCATTTAAATTCCCAAAAAAGAGTAAAAAAATTTTACCAAGGAGCAGGAAGCTGGACGGAATTCAAACGAAGTCTAAGTCCATCATCAAAGCCGTTAGCCAAATCGGTAACAAGACTAACAGCTCTAAGTGAGTGGGATTGAGAATTGGAATATGGAACAGCAGAGGGCGGCGACGGAGGAACGGGACCATGGTGGTTCCATTGCTCGAGCATCCAAATAGAGTATAATATAATGGAGATTCCGATAAAAGCTTGAAGAAAGTTGAAGAATTTAAGCAAAAATGCTAATGATATATGACAGCAATTGCGCTGCATTTCTGATCCAATTCAAAACCCTAAATCTCAATGTCAATAGAGATTGAGAAAGATAGAGATATGGCTATCAAAAACTGTAAAGCTTGGAGCTTTTTCGTAAAATTGTTGTTGTTTTTTGTTTATTTTTATTTGAACTTTTTATTAATAAATGGTTTTGTTTCTTATCAATAGAAATTCGATGGTTCTTCTAAAAGAAATAATAATTCCATGACGGTTCAGTTTGGTGCGGGGATAAGATTTCATCCTAAACTTCGGTGTAAGGTGCGATTATACTCTATTTTAAACTTTGATTCAAAAATACTCTCAACTTTCAGTGCTATTTGCATTTTCATCCTGAAAACACCATTGTGTCAGAAATTGAATTAAATTCAAATGTTTAAGGACTAAACAATAAATATCTATCATAATTGAACAAAATTTGAAAATAAGTAGACTTATTGAATTAGTCAACAAAAGTTAAGGACCAAGATATGAATTTTCTCCAACCCCACATCCGTACAACTTGTCGAGCTTTCCTTCGCCACGTCAAATCACAACTCTGCGATTGAGAAACCAGCACCACCGTTCGCCGTACCCGCCACCTTCATTTCCAGCACACAAGTTTGCGATGAACCTACGACATGTCGTTTCAATTAAAAGATGCCGCCAGGACATTAACCAACGCTCAGCCCTTTCAAGATCGACGATGCTGAATCACACTCTGGCAGTGGCAGACATACCTGAGAACTAGCCGATAACAAAAATTGAACCATTTACTCCGTCTCTTTTTATTCTGAAGCCCTAAATTGATTCTCAAACTGAAAAGGCTGATGCTATTATATTTTCAATTAATAATCTCCAAACATGGCCGAAGCTCCATCTTTGACAACTCTATGCATGGAAGCAATTAAAAGAGAACTGCTTTGCGGTAAACTTTTTATGATTACTGAAACAGAAACACAATTGGGTTTTTTTTTTTTTTTTTTTTTTCTTTTTGCTTTATATATTCTATTGTTAGCAAAATTATTTTATTTCGTATATTTTTTGTTCAAACTTACTTCTGTTGCACCTTATTAATTGTAGGAGATGATCTCTTACCTGATGTATATGAGCTTCCATCTCATTTGTTTGATGTGTTAGTGACAAAGTTACCTCCTTTGGCTTTGCACAAGTTACAAGCTCAAATGTAAGCCTTTACACACTGCCATTTTATTGTATGAATTATGATTTTGATTTATTCAAATTCTGCTTTTGAATTCTGTCATTGAGATTTTGCAATGAAACTTCTTTATACTTTCTCCTTTTTCTTTTGGATGTTTGTCTGAGAGTAGGCCGTGCGAGCACTGGAATGATTATGAGTTTGCTGATGGTTGCTCAAAAATTGGAAGAAAGCGAGGAAGGTATGAGAGATTCATGTATTTTTCTTCCTATTTTTTAACTTTAAATTGAAATGTTGGATTTAGATAGGAAAGGTATAGTAGCAGTGACTATCTTAAGTTTCGTATTGATTTTTTCTTTTGACAGAACTGGTAACTTCTATACAACATGGAATATGCTATTTATTTCGCGGTGGCCTCAGCTTTTTGGCAACAGTGAACCGGAAGACTGGCAGCAGATTTATTGGCAAACACATTTGCAGGAGTACGTCTTTGAGTTATTTGCATGATGTTTCTACTGCATTACTTTTATTTGAAATTCATTATTATATTTACCTGAAATACAGTTGCCTTGATGAAGCAGCTGGGTTAGCTTCCATGCCTTCCTTTGATGCCCGCATTGGGGAGATGAAAATTTCAGGTATTATCTGTTATATTGCAATATGACTATAGCATGCATCTTAGAGGTATCCATGTGAGAAATCTAGTGAACATTGAATAAACAATAGAAATGGTCACTGCTGAAGTATGATTTGGGTACTCTCCCACTTGGTTATTTATTGCAAGAGGATTCTGTATGCAAGTAATGATAAAGAATTTCCTATGCTTTTTTCTTATTTTTTTTAATTCACATTCTTGTTTATGCAAATCTATTGTCTATCGAATGGCATGAAATTTTCTCTCTTGGATAAATCAAGAACTTTCTACTTCAAAATTACTGTGTCCTGTTTTCAATGTTCTCCTGTTATTATTTATGTAATTCTTTTTCTTTATGGCCTTATCAAATTTGAACAATTTGTTCCACGCAGACAATATATTGAGATCTGTTGGTTGTGAAGGACTTTTGAATCATTCATTGTATTCAAAACTATCTTTCCACTTTGAACAGTTTGGGCACTATGCCAGGTAACATATTATGTCAAGTATTTATGTAATTATATTATGAAATTTTAGGCCTAGCACCTTATGCTTTGTAGAAAAATGGAAGTGCAAAGTACAAGAATTCAACACTTTGGCAGTGTGTGAATTTTACTTTCCTCTCTCTTGTTTGATTTTACATGCTAAATTTCTTGCGCTGTTAAGATTTATTGCAAGTAATGTTCATACAAATTAAACACACTAGTTTTACTCTTATTAATGCATTTTTTTCCCTTTATGCAGATGTTTGAGACTTCAAAATGTTCTGTGTGTTCCAGAAATTTTTGTATGTATTTATTTCCAAATATAATAAAACTGTCAAGCAGCAACTTTATTCTGATTGGATTTTCTTGCTCATTCTCTGTGGCTTTTTTCAACGTCATGCAAGCTAAAAATCTTTAATGTATTTTTAGTTTTATCATTCCTTTAGACAAAATATTCAGAATTGGTTTTTGTTCCTAATCATGCCAAGCTTTTGAAGTATTTATGTTCTCTTGGTGGATTTATATTAATATATAGCAGAAGGTCCAAGATTTTAATTTGGTTCTTATTTTGTCTTTCTTTTTTAATCAAGTTGCTTCTTTGAGATATTAAAGGATTTCTCTCTCTCTCTCTCTCCCCTATGCATGTTATTACATTTTATTTCATATTCTTATAATATTTGTTGGTTTTCATTTTATTGCGATCCTAAAAGTAATAACTGATCCAATATGTACTATTTATGTTTTATTGCAGCAATTATTGAGAAATAGCAAATTGGAAAGTTTGGTATTGCGGTGGATCAGATCCAAGAAATATGTATGTTTAGTTCTTTAATTTTCTTCAGGATATGGTGGTTGCTTTTTGGGATTTGCTGAACTGATAATTTATCCGTATTTTAGAAACTGCAAACATTTGGAATGGTAAATTAAATCTAAAAGCAGTATCAGGAGAAACAAAACAAGCTTAACTACCACTTAAGTTGCAGTGGACTAGAATGAACATCTACTCCAGTTCACAGAATGCTAATTAAAGTATCAAAAGATCTGTGTAGTACTACACAATTTTATGTACCAAGAGTCTGTTTATTGTTGTTGTTATTATCTGCTTTAGAATTTATGAGAAACTTGACAAAAGAACTACATTTTATTTGAAACTGATTGAATGTGAATTTGTTGATACTGTCTGTCCTCTCAATATTTAGTTTACATATTGATCAATGCCATAGCAAAATAACAGTATCAGCATTTTAAGTTAGAACTTAGAACCATGCCCAAATATGTGAATGAGAGTCTTGGTGGATAGAGATGTTTCTTTTGGTTGCTACTTGCTGATCCATATATTATGATGTAATTGGATAGGAATATAGTTATTCTGTATTTATCAAATGATTATCTAATTGGATAGATACAGAATAACTGTATTCCTCTTTAGTAATCCTATCATTCTATGGGAAAGACAAGTGGTAAATATTCATTTCTTTCATATTGTAATTAGGTTACCAAGCTAATGTTCTAGCTTATATTACCAGCTATGTAAATTCAGTAACAATATAAAAGTATTAGTATAAATGTTGACATGCTGTTTGACCGGTCTAATTTGCAATGTGACAGGTTGATGGATTATGCCAGTTGCTTGTCCAAAACTGCGAAACATTGACATCTCTGGAATTCATTCACTGCAAGCTTTCATCTGTGGGTGCAATATTTGATTCTGTAGAAATAAAAAATAAAAAGACATGGGTCTTGCAGAACTTCTCGATTAGGGCTTCAAGCTTCCTTGAGAATACTGCAGTTTCATTACCACTTTCCCTCGTATCATTTATTTCATCACGAAGGTACATCCATTCTCTCAAGTTACCGTTGTTTCTTATTTAGCTTTGGTTGGTATATATTTGTACATTGTTATTTGTTTTTATTTTATCAGTTGATTTCTTAAGGTCTTTGAGTCATCGAGTTCAAAATGCACGAGTAGTGCTTTGTTATTAGCTTAATATTAAAAGATAAAATATGATGGACAGGTTCCAGGAAGTTTTGGCTTTAAAAGTTTTACACTGTCAAATACCAAATGTACCTGTCCTTATAATTTTGGCTCCATTATTGCTTTTTGGGTGCTAAATTGTGCAGTCGATGCATGTTTCTTGTGATTTACCACTTTATGGGACCTTGTTTTCGAAAATTTGGTCCTTTAATTCCTCTTTTTTTCTGTTTGACCAATACGAATTGAATTAAAATTTCCAAGAAAAAGAGTTAAAAGTACTTATTTGTAATGAATCAAGTAGCTCTTTGTATGAATGAAATATCTTATCTGAAATGTGTTCGTTCAAACATCTGATTGCATCTCACGTGATTATACCTCTTATCCTTTAATAGCTTCTGCTCTTACGTACGGGCCCTTTTGTCTTCCAGGTCCTTGTGTTCTTTAAGATTTTGTAACAGCTCCCTAGGCCCAAATTTTGCACTGTTGCTTTTTACTGAGCTCATCAATGCTTCCTCGAGCTTATCTATCCTTGACCTTTCAGACAATGATGTGAGTAATGCTTTTATGTTAGAATTTTTTTTTTCAGTTTTTTTAAAAAAAAAAAAAAATTGTGAAAGTTATGAGTACTAGGCGTCAATCTTCTCATGACATCTCACAGATATCAGGATGGCTTGCTAATTTTTACTGGGGATCCTCAAGCAAGCCTCTATCATCTTCTGAAACAAGCAAGTCTTTGCAGTCATTACATGAGCTCAATTTAAGGTATGACATCATCTGCTAGCATTTCTCTCTTTTTTTTTTCCCCTAAAAAAAATATATTTCTTCAATTAACTAATCCTAACAATAGTATATAATGTGCCTAAGATAACATGTACCACCCTAAAATATTGGAGAACAGATATATAGTACCTTGATGTCCATAATCATTAACATTCTGCTATTGTAGGTACTGCTCATTTATCTTTTTTCTTTCAAGAATGTTATGAATTGTTAAAATTTATTGGGTTTTCAGTGGAAATAGTCTACGCAAGGATGATGTGAAGAGTCTTAGATATGCACTCCTTTATATGCCTAAATTGGAGATCCTGGATTTAAGTGACAATTTGATTGAGGATGAAGGAATCAGGTTATTTGAATATCCATTTTCCCCATGCATTTTCTATGCAACAAGACAAAATTTCACAATCAGTTGAATTTTGCAGGTGTTTGATTCCTTATTTCGTAAAACCTCTGGAAAGATTTTCTTCATTGATGGAGCTGAAATTGGAGAATTGTGAACTTTCCTGTGATGGAGTGACGGAACTTCTACACACCCTTTCAACTCTACAAACACCTCTAAATTCTCTATCGCTGGCAGATAATGGCCTTGGCAGGTTTGTTTGCGTAACACTTGCATTGAAGTGGCACGTTGCTGTTACTGTTCCTTTCTTGAGAATAATCAGCTTAAAATTATCTCCTCAGCCGAATAGCTGGAGCTTTGGGAAGTTTTATGTGCACATCTATTAAAGAACTTAATATTGAGGGCATAGGACTAGGGTCAGCTGGGTTTGAGGAACTACGAAATGGAATGATGGAAGAGTTGAAGCTAGCCAAGCTAAACATAAGGTTTGAACTTTTTTCCCCCTCAGCTGGTATTGATATTGTGTACTGGCGATTGACAAATTAAATTTTTTTCATATAGCAAAAATCGAGGGGGCCTTGAAACTGCAAAATTTTTGTCCAAACTCTTCTCATCAGCTCCTAATATTGTTTCAGTTGATGCATCATTTAATCTTATGCCTACAGAATCCTTAATCGTAATATGCTCTGCTCTGAAAGCTGCAAAAGGTATCTATCTCCAACAAGAAGTGATATTGTGATAATATTATTTCACAAAATGAACTCTGAGCCATGCTTTGCTTCTTATTACTAGGTAACCTTGAGCTTTTGAACTTAACTGGGAATACTTGGGACTGTAAGCAAGCTCATGAAATCCTTGCTGAATTCCAACATAATGGAAGGCCTACTTTGGTTCTCTCATCATCATGTGTTAGAGATGTTCCTTATGATGATGATCCATAGATGGGAAACCCATTAACATATTTTTTTCAGAAGCAGTTATGCAGCTTCTACCTCTTTAAGTTATCATCATTGCTTTTCAAGCTGCACAAGGAGTTGTAGTCTGACCTGGGGCCAGGAGCATGAATGTTAACGGAATGGAAAACTAAGTAATGAATAGGGTGGGAAAGTGCTATTGTCAAGTTAACATGGCAATTCTTGCTTTTATTATGCATTGACTTAAATGTAAGCCCTCAGTTGTTGGTTGCTCGGTCATGATTCGTGAGCTTGTGATTTCTGCAGGCCATTATATCCTATCGTAAGGAAGTTATCAGTACATATGCTTAGAAATTTCTTCCTATTTATCCACGGTTATAATTCAAAATGTGGATTTTAAAACTTCATGTCATTCTCATTAACAATGGATGTTTTGTGAAAGGAGAATGATACTTTATTTTATTATTTTGGACCCTGTATGACATAATATTTAATTTTGATTCGCCTCCTTAGATTGTATGCCATGAGATCATGGATGTTTCTTTATGTTCCTTAGCTTTCCTGACGGTGCCATGGCGAAAAGCCAAATCCCCATAAGTTGCCCTTTTCTCTGGTAAATTGTGATACATGAGATGTAAATTTAGCATTGGTAGTGCCTTGGACAGGATTTTGCTGCGCGGGTGGCATTTTTAGTTGAGTTGATGTTGCATTTCATGTAGTGAGGAGATGACGAATCACCATCCTATAAGAACTACTTTGTTGCCAGTAGTAGAAGCATGTTCTGCAGTTAAGGTCAAGGTTCGCTTTCAGAAATTAACTGCAACCTCTCAAAGGAAATGATGGCTCTTGCACCAGAAACTGAGCATCCGAAGACAATATTAGGTTTCTAAATTCCATCTCACACCTTATCATCAATCATGAAACTAAGCTTGATCTGTAATTTGCTTATTGTGTTTCTTACCGTTGTATGAAATTTGAACAGCAGGATATAGCATTGTTTCTGAATATGGAAACAAGAGAGGATAAAGACATCCCATCTCTGAGGGCATGCAAATAGAAATGGTGCCTTCCTTGCGCACGAAGAATGTTGCTGAAACTAACATCTCATGATTGTGGCAGTTTTCTAGTTTCTATGGTAGTTCATGTTTGAATCTTAAGTTACCTGTAGCAATTAATCACACGTGCATTGCCTCTATCTACTGTACCATTTCTGCCAACATATTGGCAAGTCATTTTCAAGCATTATTATCACTTTTTTTGAACTTTTAATATAATAAAATTATTTTAGATTTGTTTTTGCCATTTTGTGTGAATAAATAATTAGTTTGGAAATTAAAGTTTGGTTTTCCAAAGCAAAAGTGGTTCGGAGTTTGTTTGGGCCGTTCCTTTTCCAATGATCCAACCTGTAATGTTTATAAACAATTCCCACTTCAATCAAAAGCTAATTTGGATTACTTTTCCTTTTTTATATAATTATCATTTTGTTTTGGAATCATAATAAAATAAAATAAAATAAAAAATAGTTTGATGGCTTCAGATTGAGGTATGTCCAAAAAAGGTTGTTGGGCTGGGTTTGTCATGAAATTGTTTGTGCATGTATTATTATTATCATTAATCATCTTCTTTTAACTAACATCTTATGATTAGTGTGGAGTGAGTGACCCGTGAACCAACACTATACTATTATCAATTTCAGTTCTAACTAAAATTATGTGCTCCATCCATAGCATTTGAGATGATGTGCAAATAATCATTATAGTTGAAAAGTATTTTTTAAATTAATATCTCCTAATACTTAACCCTCACAAAAATTGAGTACAAAATCTCCATCTCCATTCAGTATGCTTCTCTTTTAAATGTGAATTCAAATCTAAGACTGTGCAATGCGCGGGTTTTAGCTGTCGAAAATTGGAGTGTAGTTTTGATTACGGTTCTTATTAAAGTCAAGAACCAAGTTGAAACATTTCATTTATTTAATTTTATGTATATTATATTATATTATGATAAAATTATGTTTCTTTTAAGATTGAACAAACCAAGGAAATTGGAAAATGGGTTGATACCATAACTACTTGTCCCGCTAAAATAAGTAATAATCCCAGCGGACGATGCGCCCTCATTTAGACCAACAAAATTAAGTGAAAAAAAGAAATAGCAATCCTAAATGTGGGTATAAAGATAAGACTTGCTCTTTCTACTCAAATCAGAATGCTTATTGTAGGAATCACATAATTTAGATGGAGGGAGATGGGCCCTTTTTATAATGAAGGCAGCAAATATGCTTCAATTGTATGACTTTGGTGGTTGCTCATTGCTCAACCAGATTCATGTTTACACTTGTAACTTATGCAAATTGTTGTTTGTAATTTTTAACCTAACTAACACTACTGCTTTTAATCTAACTGTATCTTTTTTATTTTTAACACTTTCATTATTATAATGAATGTTCTTACAATTACTTAATTAAGTTATGGTTATTAGAATTTAATTTTTTATTTTCACATAGGTACACAACGGAGGAGAGGTTGTGGAGGAGACGAGAAAAACACAAACCATGGAGTCTCCGATGAGAAACTCCAAATTTAAATCAATGTCTCTACATAATAAAGAAGGATATTTTTGTTTGGAAAGAGATAAGTGACGGTTAAATTGCAAACAAGTTGATTTGGCTCCAACAATATTGGATTTTAATTTGGTCCATGAGTAATTGTTAGTCTTAGTTTGTATGTGAGCTTTAAATTCCAATTGTTTATAACAGTTTGGGGTTGGCACCATAAAATTCAATGGACCAAATTTTATTTTTATAAATTAATTTAAGCTTGCAAATATGACTTAAGTCGGACTTGAGAACTACGTTGAACTCATATTGTTTGTAAGTGAAATCCACAATTTGACTTATTTATTTTTTAGAGTGATTTTGTTGAATTGAGATTTTAATAGCTCGCCATCAACTATCTCATTTATAATAATAATACAATCTCAATCTCAATAATACATGATATATTATGGATGGATGGTTGTACTTTCTCTTAACCGAAAAGCTCCAATTTTCTTACACTCTCAATTTAAAATTAAGTAGGAATACGCTTATTATTGTCTCTCTTATTATATTTTTACTGTGCTATAACAAACGCACAGTCGCACTTACACGGTGGCATACTACCGTAAATTAAAGCAAAATCTGGTGGCAAAACCTTCAACTATCTCCAACCACACCAACATACAGAGCGTCTAAGGTCATCTTCTCCGTCAATCTATTGTCACCTTTGCTCTCCCCTTCTTCCGTTTTTCTCTCTCTTTCTGTCTGTATAGTATACCATTACCACCGCTTTCTCCGCTTAATTTAGATTTAGCGGCACTTCTCCGCTAATTCTCTCTCATTTTACGTCACTCTTACTTAAATTTTTTTAACATCTCTCAATCTTAATTAATTAACTCACATTTGCTTTAATTGTACCCAATCGGTCTCAGATCTGAGCACCGCCGCACCAGATCCAAGCCCAAAAAGCCGCTCCATATTCACTGCCAATGGAGGAGGCACTGGAACTGGCGCGCGCGAAGGACACCAAGGAAAGAATGGCCGGAGTTGAAAGGCTACATCAACTTTTAGAAGCGTCTAGGAAGAGTTTGAGTTCGTCGGAAACGACGGCGCTTGTTGATTGCTGCCTGGATCTTTTGAAGGATAACAATTTCAAGGTCTCTCAAGGTGCTTTGCAGGCTTTAGCTTCTGCTGCGGTGTTGTCCGGTGAGCATTTGAAGTTGCATTTCAATGCTCTTGTTCCCGCCGTTGTTGAGCGGTTAGGTGATGCTAAACAGCCTGTTCGGGACGCTGCTAGACGCCTCTTACTGACTCTTATGGAGGTACTTATCTATTTACTTTACTACTGCATTACTTTTAACTCGTCGACATTTTTTGTTGATTTCTGGTTGTATCTGTTATTTTATGTAAGAGTATGGAATTTCGGATGGATAATTAGCTTGCAAAATTGCTTCTATTTTGGCTTACACGGGCATTATTGCAATAATTCCTGTATTAAGAAGGGGAGGATAGAATTGAGCATGTTTTTTTTGAAATAGAAATTGATTAACAATTTTATATTTGATACTTCTGAAATGTATGTGTATATATGGTTATACGGTATGCAGACTCTCACTTAGACACATTCAAGGCTGTTATGAAGCCAAAACAAACTATTATAGTAGTGCTTTGTTTTAGTTCAAGTGTAATTCGAGCTTGAGAGAGCATATCAGTGAGTTCCTGTTTTCTTTCCAAATTAGTGTGTTACTTTCAATTGGGTTTGAACGTGTCCATAAGGTTAATCAAGCAGTTAGTTATTAAATGAGTAATTGAGAATCCTTGTTCTCTTAATTTTTTTGTTGTAATTCTGCTCTTTCTCTTGACAGGTTAGAGCCCGATTAACCAACAAAAAAATGTAATAACTAATAATTTATCTCAGTAATAAATTTTTAATGGTTATTTTTATGTTCTCAAAATTCATTTATCATCAAAGTCCACATTTTATTTTTTGTACTGTGTTAAGCTAAAAAATATGGAACTCAACATCAAAAGGAAAGTTATTTTTCTGAAATTATTCTTTGATGAAGTTGGTGTGGCTATTTAATAAGGAGTTTTAGCTATTACAGGATGTGAAACTAAAGTACTGGGATTACACATGCAATTGCTATTGATTCATTTATTTATTATTACTTAAAAGTCATTCTCTAGTTTGTATTTTCATTCTTGTGGATCCTCAATGTCACTATAACTGTCCGCTTGAAAGTGAATGGCATCATACTTATGCACACATAAATTTGCATTTGTATTATATTCTTTTTTTTTTTAAAATCAAATTGCAAAGCCAAAGCTTGACGAGTTCAACAAGTGTAAGTACCTTTAGGAAGTGTTCTGATGCTCTGGCTTGTCAAGATTGAGAATTTATATATTTCTATGCAATTCATCTTAAAATAAAGCATTCTTAGCTTTTTATTTGTTGATTGTTCCATAGTATTGGAAAATTCAAAATTAGAAAAACTTGGTTAATATATTTTCATGTTTTAGGTTTCGTCGCCGACAATCATTGTGGAGAGAGCAGGCTCTTATGCATGGATGCACAAAAGCTGGAGGGTACGAGAAGAATTTGCTAGGACTGTGACATCTGCAATTGGTCTTTTTTCATCTACTGAGCTTACTCTACAGCGGGCTATTCTTCCTCCTGTACGATCAAAATAATCTCCGATTCATAACATAACCCTCCTTGTGTAGGATTAGTTTAGAGGGAAAAATGTGCTAATTATTTAAAGGTTCTTTTACTTTCAGATTTTACAGATGTTGAATGACCCAAATCCTAGTGTTAGGGAAGCTGCTATATTGTGCATTGAGGTTAGTGGCACTTTTAGCATAGTCATTTTCTGCATTATCTTAACACATTTACAGTTGCTTGCTGTTGTTAATTTGGAAGATGAAACCTTGGTCTAATTATTCCCTCTATTCATTTTGCAGGAGATGTATACACAAGCAGGTCCTCAATTCCGTGATGAGCTTCACCGTCATCATCTTCCTATGTCCATGGTGAATATCTTACTAAACACTGTTGTTTTTCCTATTTTCAGTTCTTATTACATGTCATCTGATGTGCTAATGTTCACTAGGTGTGGTCTTGATGTTTGGTTCTGCCACAGTGTTGAATGAGCACATTGCTATAAAAATTTCCTTTCAAAATAATTTATTTTCACTTGCTTATAATATAGAATGGTGTCATCTCTATATTTAATTTTGTAGTATAATATATGAGTTGCAGATGAAAGATATTAATGCTAGGCTAGAAAGGATTGAACCGCAAATACGCCCCTCAGATGGACCTACTAGTAATTTTGCTACTATGGAGATGAAACCAGTGAACCACAAGAGAAGTAGTCCAAAGGCCAAGAGTTCCACAAGGGAGGTGTCTCTTTTTGGAGGTTAGCATCCTCTTGTCCAAGTTTTGTTGTTTGTTTGTGAGATGCTAGTTCTATAATTTAGTGATTTTGATTGCCCCATAGCTTGAGTGGTAACTTGATATTTTGGAGTTAATGGTCACTTTTTTTTTTTCCTTTTAAATAACGGGAATTATACTTAAGCTTTCAAAAAAAAAAAAAAAAATTCCGGTTTTCTTGTTGTAAACGCATTTGGTATCCGGTGGCATGAAGTTATATTCGAGTGAGTTTTCACTTAATTACTGTTGAAATGTGAGAAACAGTAGAAGTTTGTGTGTTGCTTTTGATTTCAGTTACTATTCTATTTTATTCAGGAGAAAGTGACATCACAGAGAAACCCATTGAGCCAATTAAGGTTTACTCGGAAAAGGAGTTAATTAGGGAAATTGAGAAGATTGCATCTACCCTTGTTCCAGAAAAGGATTGGTCTATCCGGATAGCTGCTATGCAGAGAGTTGAAGGTCTTGTGTTAGGAGGTCAGCATTCTTATCTCCTCACCTGTTTCTCCATGTATCTCTCCTCTTCCATTTTCTGATTATCAGTGGAATTAAGATCGGTAGATTCATCTACTCCCAGTCACTATATTCAACTGGAAATTCTGACTAACTTTGCAACAATCATCTTTTGGTTGCTAGACTTGATTACTTGTCTTTTCTACTCCTTTTACTTTGGCCCTTCTAGAGTAAACCAGGAATTATTTGGGCTTGGTTTCTCTCCAATATTTTGTTAGAAAAAATAGAATCTGCATATAACTTCAAATATCAAATTTGAATATTCTTGCAAGAAGCTAAAAATTAGTTCATCAGATTGCATTGAGATTTTTCTGAGACAAATAGGCTCTAATAATTCTTTTATCATTTGAGGCGTATGTTGCAATGCACTAGATGCCCTTCTTGCTTTGAAAGAAAATGGTATGACAATGTTGGTTCCTGTTCCATGATGGCCTTGTCCACAACTTCACTTCAAGTTCTGGTTACGAATTGCAATTAGTATGATTGATTGGTGTTATTACTATTATTTCTATTATATATGATGCCTTTCATAAGTGTGTTTCTTCATATATCTGCAATGTTCCTGATACCAGTAAACCATTTGATAGTTTAACCTTATTTTACTAATATATCACATGATTTTAAAATTCTCCATCAAAATTTTTTTACAAAAAATTATTTCAAACTATTTCTGAGTTTTACTTTGTTTTACATGGATATTTACTTGAGTAGAGCAGATATTCGAAACAAAAGATTCATATTGGCAATATTAATTTGGATTGTACATCATCTGAGTAACGAATGTCGGTGGACCGCTTCAAATGGTTTATGTTTTGATTTTATTATGGGAAAAAACACTTGGGTCCCTATCTTTATACGTACCAAACACTTACATCCCTATCTTTTATACTAATTGTTTTTGGGTCCCTTACTTATGGTTCCATTAAACACTTAAGTTCTTCTATCCAAAAAACTCACTTTTCTGTTAATTTTGTTAAATGACTATTTTACCTTTTATATTTTATTTTGTAAAATAAAAATAAATAAATGCTTTAGATTTTTTTAATATTAATAAAAAAAGATAAAAGATGAAATATGTATATTGTTTAACAAAAAAAAAAAGAAGAATATTTTATCAAGGGTAAAATAGTCATTTTTGAAAAAATTTCTGGTAAAATTAAAGAAAAATAGATGAAAGAACTTAAGTGTTAACAGAAGCATAAGTTAGGGACCCAAAGGCAAAAATATTAATGTAAAACATAGGGATGCAAGTGTTAATTAGTTAAAAAGATAAGGACCTAAGTATATTTCTCCCAATTTTGTTCTTAAACTTGCTTTGCATGTTGAGAGGACCCATGTGTTCCTAAATTATTTTTCCCGAGACAGGATTATTAATATTTTCTTCATATTAGGTGCTGCTGATTACCCATGTTTTCGGGGACTTTTGAAGCAACTTGTTGGTTCTCTAAGCGCACAACTTTCTGATCGAAGGTCTAGTATAGTGAAGCAGGTAATCTGATTTTTGTTTGTTACTAGATATTTGGTTCATAAAGTGTTATTCTGAGGTGATCAGAACATAGTTGCTATAGTTTATCCATCATTTCCATTTTGGAGATGTGGAGTTCCATATCTAACCCTCAAGTCTGTACTCGAAGATTAATGTTGCTAAACTTTTACCTCATTACTTTTTAAAATGGTTCTGGATTGTGAGTATGAACTTGTTTTAGACATCTGAATTTTTCTGTCTTCTTCTTCTTCTTCTTCTTCTTCTTCTTCTTCTTCTTCTTCTTCTTCTTTTCTAATTGTAAGGTAAAAAAAGTCACTGATACAATTCAGTTGGTGTTTCGAAAGTCAATTATTAACTAGACTGGAATCAAATTGCAAAACGACTCTTGTCGTCGATGACTGTGGAGACTGTTTAGCTTTACACTTCATAGTTTTGGATGTTTAAAAAAAATATGTAAGTTTCATGCAAATAAATCAAGGACATTTCCTGCAGGATAATAACTTCTTAACTTTCCTGCTGAACTTATCTTGAGTAAACGGGATCTTTTTCACTGTTTTTCCTCCAAACTAGAAAAATACTCCCTTTTTTACCCCCTCTTAATTGCTGATGTTCTTCTGTTTAGAGATTCTTGCCAATCACTGGTTTTTGAATCATTACTAAGATGAATCAACTTAAGGGAGTTTTGGCTATGCTACTTCTTTTGAAACTAACATTTCTATTTTTCATTTACTATGCACATAAGAGGGATGAAAGATGATTAAAAAGACAATTCTTAAAATTCTTAAGAAAGAGTCCCTTGAAAGGTATTATTCCTGAAAAGTTGGTAGAATTAGTAGTGTTTGTTGAAAAGTGATTCACACATGGAATGATAATAAGATTTTTAAGGACTTAGAAAACATGTGGCTGACCTATCTCAGGTCAGCTGGTTTTGTGCAAGAAGATTAAGTTCCAAAACTCATTTGCATATAAGCTCTGTGTACCTTTAAATTTTCTTCATTCTTTTAGAAACCTTGGCTATTTCTGACTGTTGCTAAATTTGATTTTCATATTCGAAGGCTTGCCATCTGTTATGCTTTCTATCAAAGGAGCTGTTGGGGGACTTTGAAGCCTGTGCTGAGATGTTTATTCCGGTAAGTTTTTGTTCTTCAGTGACAGAGAAGCAAAACCACATGGTTTTATTCATTTTTAATGGGCTAAAAAAATGATATTACATTATACTGTGATAATCAGGTCCTTTTCAAGCTGGTTGTGATCACTGTACTTGTGATTGCAGAGTCTGCAGATAACTGCATAAAAACGGTAATGCTCCCTGCCTATTTGCCACAATTGCCAATAAATGTGATTCACTGGTGCATGTGTGTGTGTGTGTGTGTGATTCACTGATTGCAACCTTTCTGGTTTCAGATGTTGCGTAACTGCAAGGTTGCTCGTGTGCTTCCTCGCATAGCTGATTGTGCAAAGAATGACCGCAATGCAGTACTTCGTGCAAGGTATGAGTATGACTTCTCTGTCGGAAGTATTAATTGTGATGTTAAACTCTAATAATTTCTTCATGTTTCTCTCTGCTTTTGCATTGTAGATGTTGTGAATATGCACTATTGATACTAGAACATTGGCCTGATGCACCAGAAATACAGCGGTCAGCTGATCTTTATGAAGATATGATAAGGTGTTGTGTTGCAGATGCAATGAGCGAGGTATTTATATTTTGCTATTCTGCATTTTTATATTTGTGGATGGATTCAAGTTTTGCAGTATTTGATGGTTTTCATGCAATTAATGTTGCGTCATTGAAATCAGTTAAACATGTAGGTTTAACTTGAGAAGTTGCCATATAACGGGACTATAGTCCCTACATATTGGTTAGCAAGAATGGCTGATATGCATAGGTCTTGTTCTGCATATAGAAGGTGAACTATAATTGTGAGAGTGCATTGCAAATTACTTATAGTTAAACTAAAAATTTAGTTGAGTATATTATATTCAATTATGGGATACCATACATAGCCGTCTCAACTGAAACCTATTTCCCTATACATTTTTGGTCATAACATTCATTATGGGGCAATGTCTTCAATGATATGAAAATTGGGGTTAATGGTGCAACTTTTTGCAGGTACGATCAACTGCAAGAATGTGCTATAGAATGTTCGCAAAAACTTGGCCAGATCGCTCCCGCCGCTTATTTTCATCTTTTGATCCTGTTATTCAACGGGTATATTCTTCTGTTTACCTGATTGTATCTAAGTCCCTTGATTTTTAGGACCATTTTGTTAAAGAGAATTTTTTGTGCAGATTATTAATGAGGAAGATGGGGGATTGCATAGGCGACATGCATCCCCTTCTATCCGAGACAGGAGTACACAATTGTCAGTTACCTCTCAAGCATCAGCATCGCCAAATTTAGCTGGATATGGAACATCTGCAATTGTTGCAATGGATAGAACTTCAAGCTTATTGTCTGGGACATCTCTCTCTTCTGGCCTGCTCTCCCAATCAAAAACCCTTGGTAAAGGTACGGAGCGCAGCCTGGAGAGTGTGCTGCATGCAAGTAAACAG
The DNA here is from genome assembly GCA_948099555.1 of Croton setiger. Classification (NCBI taxonomy): domain Eukaryota; kingdom Viridiplantae; phylum Streptophyta; class Magnoliopsida; order Malpighiales; family Euphorbiaceae; genus Croton; species Croton setiger. Next base: position 30,214 of record CANUEY010700310.1, on the reverse strand, counting down.
AAGGTCACTGCAATTGAAAGTATGCTTAGAGGTTTAGAAATATCTGAGAAACAAAATCCTTCAGCTCTTCGGTCATCTAGTTTGGATCTAGGTATTTGCTCAGCTTTGTCTTTCTTCTTCGATCACAGATAATTTTATGCTGAATGCATGGAATGCTAATAACATGTCTATCAAGTTGATGACTTTGTGAGCAGCTAAATTTTTTCTCTTATTGTCCCTAGTGCAGGAGTTGACCCTCCATCGTCTCGTGACCCACCTTTCCCTGCTACTGTTCCAGCTTCTAATAATCTGACAAGCTCTTTAGCTTTAGAATCAACTACTGCTAGTATCAGCAAAGGTGGTCATCGCAATGGCGGCTTGGTTTTGTCCGATATCATCACTCAAATTCAGGCATCCAAGGATTCTGCAAAATTGTCATATCAAAGTGCAGCAACTGAGTCACTGCCAGCATTTTCATCAATCTCAGCTAAGAGGGCTACTGAAAGGCTCCAAGAAAGAGGTTCAATTGAAGACCACAATGAGATTAGGGAGGCTAGGCGACTTGCAAGTCAACATGACAGACAGCATATGGATATGCACTATAAAGATTTGAACTTCAGAGATTCTCAGAACAGTTACATCCCCAACTTCCAGAGGCCGCTTCTGAGAAAGCATGTAGCTGGACGAATGTCTGCGGGGAGGAGGAGGAGTTTTGATGATAGCCAACTCTCACTTGGCGAAATGTCAAATTATGCTGAAGGTCCTGCATCGCTCACTGATGCTCTAAGCGAGGGGCTTAGTCCAAGTTCTGACTGGAATGCTAGGGTTGCTGCTTTTAATTACCTGTGGTCCTTGCTGCAGCAAGGCCCTAAAGGTATTCAAGAAGTGATCCAAAATTTTGAGAAGGTAATGAAGTTATTTTTCCAGCACTTGGATGATCCCCATCATAAAGTTGCACAAGCAGCTCTTTCAACCCTTGCAGATATTATTCCCTCTTGTCGGAAGCCCTTTGAGAGTTACATGGAGAGAATCTTACCCCATGTTTTTTCTCGATTAATTGACCCCAAAGAACTTGTTAGGCAACCTTGCTCAACAACTCTGGAGATTGTCAGCAAAACTTACAGTGTAGATATTCTTTTACCTGCATTGCTCCGTTCTTTAGATGAACAACGATCACCAAAGGCTAAATTGGCAGTTATTGAATTTGCTATCAGTTCTTTTAACAAGCATGCTGGGAACTCTGAAGGTTCTGGTAACACAGGCATTTTAAAATTGTGGCTTGCCAAGTTGACTCCGTTAGCCTATGACAAAAATAGTAAGCTCAAGGAAGCAGCAATTACATGCATTATATCAGTATTCACCTACTATGATCCAACAGCTGTTCTTAATTTCATCCTTAGTTTGTCGGTTGAAGAACAGAATTCTTTGAGGCGAGCCCTTAAACAAAAAACTCCTCGTATTGAAGTGGATCTGATAAACTTTTTGCAGAGCAAGAAAGAGCGGCAACGCTCCAAATCCTCTTATGACCCATCTGATATTGTTGGAACATCTTCAGAGGAAGGATATACTAGTGTGTCAAAGAAGAGTAATTTCTTGGGAAGGTATTCTGCTGGTTCCGTAGATAGTGATGGAGGAAGGAAATGGAGTTCGACCCAGGAATCAAACATGATCACTGGAAGTATCGGTCAAGCTACTTATGATGAAACTCAGAACTTGTATCAGAGTATTGAGAATAATTCTAATGTTGATGTTGATATTCACTCTTTGAAAACTAGGGATTCATCATATATGGTCAATTCCATCACACAGAACATGGGATCCCGGGCTGGCCGTCTTGAAAATACAGACAACAGCTTAAATTTGGATGATTTCTCTACTCCACGCCTCGACATTAATGGGCTGATGAATTCTGAAGCCCTGGCAGATGCTGAAGGTTATGGGAATGACAATGATGCTTCCCTTGACTTGAACCTTGATCATCACAAGCCTGCAGTGGTAAAAATTAACTCGTTGCCTGATTCAGGTCCCAGCATTCCCCGAATCCTTCACCTGGTGAGATATATGAACTTCAAATGAATCCTTCAGTTGTAATTAGTTTACCATCAAAGTATTTAAAAAAAAAAAAAAAGTCTATGTTGAGTTAATGATTATCTCTATGGACCAAGAAATGGATGTTTTTCATCTCCTGAAAATCTACCACGTTGTTGTAGATTTGCAATGGTAATGATGAGAGTCCTATTGCAAGTAAGCGTGGTGCACTTCAGCAATTAATTGAAGCATCTATTGCTAATGACAATTCTGTTTGGTCCAAGGTATGCTTATTTCATCTCTCTCTCTCTCTCTCTCTCTTTAAGCATATACACACGTTTGTAGATCTTCTTTTGCTAATTTATTTAAAGTTCTAATGGAATGTCTCCCATAACCCATTTGGGCATTGCATAACCTTATTTATTTATTTATTGAATTATATTTATCATGTTATTTTTTAGTTTATACCATGTTAATGGAAAGTGTATCGTTTGCAGTACTTCAATCAAATTTTGACAGCTGTACTTGAGGTGTTGGATGATACAGAGTTCTCAATCCGTGAACTTGCTCTCTCATTGGTGGTTGAAATGTTAAAAAACCAGGTCTGGTATTTTTATCTGCTGTATTTTTTTTTTTTGTTTCTTTTTTTCCCCTCATTTTCATTGACAATCATCGCTAACACCTTCTGTTGTTCCATGTTTACAGAAAGATGCAATGGAAGATTCCATTGAGATTGTGATTGAAAAGCTGCTTCATGTGACAAAGGACGTTGTTCCAAAAGTATATTTCATTTTTAAGTAATTATCTAGTAGCTCTTGTTTTTGCTCGGATTTCTTGTTTCAAAACTTTTCTATGTTCTATTTAGGTTTCTAATGAAGCTGAGCACTGCTTGAGCATTGTGTTGTCTCAGTATGATCCATTCAGATGTTTAAGTGTATGTGATTCTGAAACTCTAGTATTTTGTGAGGACCACTTTTTCCTGCAATATTTTTGGTTTTGTATCTTCAAGCGTTTGAAACCTATAACTTTTTCTAGTTAACAAATGCAACCAATGCCTAATATTGCAGGTTGTTGTTCCTTTACTGGTTACTGAAGATGAGAAAGCTCTTGTTACGTGCATAAATTGTTTGACAAAGGTATTTTCCTCAAGCCTGTTCCCTGAAGTTGAAGTGCCAATAATCTACTGTACTATTTTCTGGCTGAAGCTTTTATGCTCAGCTATTTCATTTTCTGCAGCTTGAAATTGTAATGATTTTCAATCACATATTGCGTTCATTAAGCCTTTTGTTTTCCTGTTCAGCTTGTGGGTCGGCTCTCACAAGAGGAGCTAATGACTCAGTTGCCATCATTTTTGCCTGCTCTATTTGAAGCTTTTGGAAACCAGAGTGCTGATGTTCGCAAGGTAAAATGAAGCTATTTTTAATTATTTCAAGTCATATTTCATATTCTATAAATTTCATGGGATTACCACAGGACCAAGAGTTTTTTTTAGCAAAAGAAAATTTCATGGATTCTATTCCTCTCCTAAATATCTATGTTTTTGTTTTCTTCAATTATTTCATTTGTGCATTGTTGAATGGGACAGACGGTTGTTTTCTGCCTGGTGGATATTTATATTATGCTTGGAAAAGCATTTTTGCCATACTTGGAGGGGCTTAACAGCACACAGTTGCGGTTGGTGACTATTTATGCTAATCGGATATCTCAAGCTAGAACAGGTACCACAATAGATGCTAGCCACAATTAGTTTGGCTTTCCGGTTTGGATTTGGTTTGGGGTTATTAGCTCATTCTTTCTTGTGTATTTGTATATTTGTGTGAATGCATTGTGAGAGTGGTTCTTCGGTCCTGTGCCTTTTTCTTTTAGATATTTATTACTATTATTTTGTTTATTTTTATAGCCCTTGTGTTTGCCATTGTTTGGTTTTTGCCTTGGAGGGATGAGTGTTTTTTAGTGAGAAACATGTATTATTTTGCAAATATTGTAATCAATATTTTATAAGTCCCGAGTAGTATGGAAGAAAAAAGAAAACCTTTTTCCCCCTTTGATGACCATATTGTAGTTCCTTTGTGTACAATTGTCCATACTCAAACAATCATGTGATTCGTGATGAAAAATTGACGATCGGGCTATTCTTTTGAAGCAAAAGAAGTAATGCCAAGGGTAACGTGATTTTTTCAAAAAAAATTTCCTTCCGATTGTCAGAGGTGTCAAATCCTAGAAAGAGGCAGGAGCGACAAAAAACTCGTGCGATTGTTGCAGCAGCAGCAATGCCTTGTTTTCTCTGTAAATTTCAAGCAACTGATAAGCATCGTTTGAAGATAATTACTAAAATCTGTGGTCTCTGCAATTCGTGCGGGGCGGACGTGTGGGTCATCTTAGCCTTCTAAGTTTTCAAAACGGTAAAGATTGTTTCTAAGTGTATTAAAATAAAATATTTTTTGACTACAAATAGAATAATCTGAAATTTGAGTATATAATACACTCGTGAACAGTTTTGAGTCCGGCTTGCTAAATGCTCATTCGAGTTCGCTTGTTTTGTTAAATGAGTTGTTTTGTTAAATGAGTTGAGTTCGAGCCAAAAAATCGAGCTCATTTAATAAATGAGTTAAGTTTGAACTTGGATCATGAGCTTGTGAGCATCAAAATGAATATGTTCATAGTTATGTCTGATATTTAATTTGAAACTACGTCGTTTCATTTAAACGTATTGAATTTTGAGGCGAGTTTTGAATGAGCTAACGAGTCGAACTTCGGACAAGCTTTCGAGCTAACAAGCTGAGCTTTAACACTTAAATTGAAATGAGCTGAGGTTGAACATGCTTGGAATGATAACGAATTAATGAGCTGAGGTTGAACATGCTTGGAATGATAACGAATTCTAGACGAGCTCGAGCAGGCACTATTGAGCTTGGTTCGTTTACATCATTACCCTTTGAAAAAAAAAATTTGTTGTAATTTTATTTACTATTTAATTGTCAAACTAAAACCTTGATAAAAAAAAAATTGTAAAACTAAAACGTGCATATTTGTTGTTTTAATATTTTCTTACTATTTGATCCGTGAATTTAAGTATCTTCTGGTTGATCTATTATCCAAGCACTTTTTAGTTTCTATGAGCAATCGTGTGCCCTTATTCTAGTCATAATTGATATATATATATATATATATTTTTTAATAAAGCCGTTGATATGAATTGATTTTAATAGAACCATAATCAACATTTATATTTATGAACATTTCACTTTATAAAAACTATATATACATATTGAACTCTTATCATATGTTTTAAAAGAATATATATAAAAACGATTATGCATAAATCATTTACTTATTAAACAGTTACCATTTTGCCAATACTTATGTAAAACTATATGAAATAGATGTGATTTCTGGAGTAATAATTTATGATTTTAATAAATCAATCAATTAAAAAAAAAAACTCTTATAGATAATTGGGAAAATAAGAAAGACAAAATGTATTGTACATATACATATTTTAGGAATTCCTAGGTAACTTCATGACTAAGTATACAAACAAATTATAATACAATACAACGTAGGAGAAAGAAAAATGTAGTAGTAGTAGTAGTAGTAAAGTTTGTTGGCGTAAAGCAGAAGCCTAGCTAGTGAGTAGCTTCATCACTCGTTATGGGTTGCGTTTGCTGACCGACCACCCAATCCATACCCATTTTCCTTTTTCTTTTTAGAATTTATCAACTTTCGATTCAAAGAATAGAATTCCTATCTCAAAAATAATGAGAGGGACTTCTCTTCTATTTGACACCATTCTTGTATTGTATGCGAAAGATCTTCTTATCTGATTTGGTTATTATTAGTCAAACTTCTAACTCAACAAGCTGCTATTTGCTATTTTCTTGACCATTTGACCTGCCTAGCAAACATTCATACATTACCACTCTATTTTCTTTTTTCTAATTCTAAAAAGAAAAATTCATTTTTTCTTTCCAAATATGGAATTCAGCAGCTAGATTCAAGATTCTTGAAAATAATTAGTGGAAAATCCGTTGGATTTGTATGTAATAAAGAATGTAGGATGAGAAATGGAATTGACAATAGCATCATTAGGGTATTAAACTAACAGTCAAACTACAGCAGATCTAACATGCTAGATTTTGCATTTCAATTAAAAGGCAACAAATATACATATGAGATACTTGCCAATTAATTAATTAAGAATAAGTGAAAAAGGGTGAAGAAAAAGCCAAAAGAAAAGAAAGAAAAAAATGGCAAACTCAGCCGTTAAAGTGCAGTATTATCCTTTTCCTAGCAATCAAAGATTCCGCAGAAACTTGTTGATCATGGCAATCCTCTTATATGGCAAAAAATCACATCTTCTAGATCTTGTGAATTTTAACTTACTTTTCATATCTCTTTTCAATTATTGCTATTCCCTCAGTCTCTTTTTTTAAACTCTTCAATTCTTTCTGCATTTCTTATATCAACAACAATTTGGTTTTCTTCTTCCTTCCTTCTGGTTAGTTCGTTCTTTCTTTCTTTCTTATCCAATCCAATTCTTGATTTCTTATTTTGGACAGGGTAACTGTATTCTCTTACACTTACTGGCTTGAACTAATGGAGATTGAAAGTGGTAATAAAAAGAGAAACAAAATGGGGATTAGAAAAATAAAAGCATTAGTAGTTGATGATGATACAACTAATCGTACGATTCACCGGAGACTTCTCCAAAATCTTGGGATAGAAAATCAAGAAGTTAGAAATGGGAAAGAAGCCATTGATATTCATTGTTCAGGCACATGTTTTGATCTTATTCTTATGGACATGGATATGCCTGTAATGAATGGCATTGAGGTATGTACGCTATATATATTTATAGTTACTTATAATTAAGTTATTACTTATAATGGGTTGCTTATTTAATTAATTAGGCAACTAAGCAGCTCCGGGCGATGGGCATAAGCAGCACCATTGCCGGTGTGTCGACAAGGTCAATGGAAGATAGAGTACAAGAATTCATGGAAGCTGGTTTGGATGATTACCAAGAGAAGCCTTTGACTACTGCTAAGCTTATTTCTATTCTTCATAAGCTTAATCAAAATGGTTCCATAATTTCATAGTTCTATAATGACTTCATTAATGAACTCTACTCTTGACTTCTTCAATTCTACTTCTCTTATCTTTCTTTTTTTGTTGTCTATTATATCCTCTTTGTAATATCTTCAAAAATATATGTTTTTTTTTTTTACCAAATTTCAGCGTAAATATGTTACCATTTTAATTTGTAAATATATAAATCATAGAAAGCTTGATGATACCCACTAGTTAGGCTTCAGTCTTGTCACACCCTTTTTTTTCGAAAGATATTCGGGCATTCAATTTAGTCACGTTCTAAAAAATTTATATTTTTTAATAATACCCACTTTTTAGTTGCAAACATAATATAAATAAGTCGAATTCGGACGGTGACAACGTAAGAATCATTAACAAAATGAAGTCTAGCCGCGGCAGCATGACGGGTTAGGAAAGAAGACCAAGATGAAGGGTTAAACTGCAAAACTATATTGTAATTCTTGAATTTTTTTTTTTTTTTATTTTGGGTCCAGTATGAATTAAAATGATGTTTAGGTGTTTGAATGAAAAAAAGTTTAGATATTTATATGTATATAAAAAGTAATTTATATACTTATTTATTTATATATTACTAAACATATAAAAATTAATTTTATACAGAATATGTAAATAAAAAATAATCAATTCAATAACTTAAATCAGCATATAAATAAATAATCAATTCATATACTGATGGTATGTGAAAAAATAATTTATATACTGATTGGTATGTAAAAATAATCTAAATATATAAAATTAATTGTAATGAAAAATTAATTTACATATTAACAATATGTAAAAATGATTTACATAATCAGGAATTTACATAAAATTAATATACATAATAATTGGTATATAAAATTAATTTAGGAGTATATGAGTAATTGTTATAACAAGTCAATTTATATAATATGTAAAAATCAATGATCGATATATAAAAAGATTAGGAGTATAAACATACTGTGGTATGTAAAAAATAATTTACAGGTATAAGATATAAACAAAATGTGATTTACTAATTTAAAAAATTGCTATTTGTTTAATTTTCTCAATAATCTATTCAAATGTGAATTAGATTAATATTGTTATCGGCTCGAAAAGCTTTCATAGTTGGTACATATTTAAGGTCGGTTCCGGTTGAGGGTTTTAGGTTGAACCCTGAATCTCATTGGCTGCCTTACACAAAACAAAACCCTAAACCCTTACTTACTAGCCCTCCTCCAACTTTCATATTTTCTCTGCTTCTTCTCGTTTCTCTTTCAACCATAACTCTTCAATATGCATCGCTTTGCTTCTGGTCTCGTCTCCAAATCCAGGTAACTCTTGCTCCATCTTTCAGCAGTCGTGTGTGTCTATGGCAAAAACGCCAATCTTTAGTTGTCCCGCAATAATGGTTTACTAATAATATGTTTTTCTATTTGCTAGGTTGGCTCAGAAAAGTACCCAGCAGGTATTTTATATGGTTTTATTTTGTTCTTCCTTAACCCCCACGGTGATCTAATTGTGTTTCAATGTCAATGTAAGTGTTGTAAATTCAACGTCATCTTATCTTTTGGCTGTATGTTTTGGGTGTTTGGTTAGATTGGCAGTACATTGGGTTGGCGCAGAAACTATGCAGCTAAAGACATTAAATTTGGCGTTGAAGCTCGTGCTTTGATGCTTAAAGGTGTTGAGGATCTTGCTGATGCTGTTAAAGTGACTATGGGGCCTAAAGTAACTTTATATCTAATTCTCTGATTAATATTTGTTTTGCTTGTGATTTTAATAGTTAGAGGTAACTGCTCTGTTTACAAAGTGTTACAGTAGCAATTGTTTAACATTGAGATTTTCTGATTGAGCAATAGTTGTGTTTAGTTTGGAGGTTGTTTTGTTTAGTTTTTTTTCCCACTTCTATTAGAAATATTTGCAATTTTAGGGTATGAAAGAGGAAGGAGGTGGTTGACTTCTTTGCTCGTTACGCTTACGATTTCCTTTCCATGTTTAACTTCTCTGCAGGGCCGCAATGTAGTTTTGGAGCAAAGTTGGGGAGCCCCTAAAGTGACAAAAGATGGTGTCACAGTTGCAAAGAGCATTGAATTCCAAGACAAGGTGAAGAATATAGGTGCTAGCCTTGTGAAGCAGGTTGCAAATGCTACAAATGATGTGGCAGGCGATGGTGAGGGTTTCATGTATTAAGTTGCAACTTTGCAAAATATATTGATTTCTTTGCAGACTGAGGGATAATGATTGAGCTATATATTGATGGGTAGTTGGTGATTTGAAATATTTTATTTGTTTCTGCAGGTACCACATGTGCAACTATCCTCACACGTGCAATATTTGTTGAAGGGTGCAAGTCTGTGGCAGCGGGAATGAATGCCATGGATCTAAGACGTGGGATTTCAATGGCAGTTGATTCCGTTATTACAAACTTAAAGAGCAGAGCTAGGATGATCAGCACGTCTGAAGAAATAGCACAGGTTGGCAGTACTATCAATACCCTCGTTTGGTTTATAAATGTTAATTTGCTGGACTTAGAAATGCAAACATATAGATGGTTATTTTGAAATAGTTGGCAGAGAGTTCAGTGTTCAGAGGAGTAACATGTATTTATATTGAATCTAATTAATAATGCTACTATATCTTTTTGTGAAAAAGGTTGGAACTATATCAGCAAACGGAGAGAGAGAGATTGGTGAGCTGATAGCGAAGGCAATGGAGAAAGTTGGCAAAGAGGGTGTAATCACCATCTCGGTAAGATTCCTCTGATATCCATTGTTCCCTAGACAAATATTTAACAATGCTTATATCATTAGGAATATTTGTCACTCTGGGGAATCATTGGAAATTTCTGTTTCTTACTTTTCGGACATTTAAGTTGAAACCTGGATGATGTTTGACTCCTGCATCTTCGTTGTTCTCAGTGAATATTGCTTGGCCGCTTGCTTACTCTATATTGAAACAAGTGTTTTGTTTTATTTGCATTTATAGCAACGTGTTAATTTTTGTTCTGTCGATTCCATTTCAGGATGGGAAAACATTGGACAATGAGTTGGAAGTTGTTGAAGGAATGAAGCTGGACAGAGGCTACATATCTCCTTATTTTATCACTAACACAAAGAACCAAAAATGTGTAAGAACAGGATATTTTATAAACTTTTTATGATAAGGATATGGGCATGATCACTGTTTCACATGACACACATTATCTCTGTGGATGTCAGGAACTGGAAGACCCTCTCATTTTGATTCATGAGAAGAAAATCTCAAATTTGCATGCTATTGTCAAGATTTTAGAATTGGCATTGAAGGTGAGCCCATTCTCGGTGGTTAATGAAACATATTCTTGTTTCTTTCTACTAGTAAGCGTTTTTAAGTTTAAATACTTTGACAATGTTTCTCAGAAGCAAAGACCTTTGTTGATTGTCGCTGAAGATGTGGAAAGTGAAGCGCTTGCAACTCTCATTCTAAATAAACTTCGTGCTGGAATAAAGGTATCCTTGTATTTTCCTCATATATAGCTTTCATGTTGAAGAAGAGGTAACCTTTTGTTGGTATATGTGCTTTCTTATTGGCATTGTCTTTTAAATTTATTGAAGGTTTGTGCCATTAAGGCACCTGGATTTGGAGAAAATAGGAAGGCCAGTATGCAAGATCTAGCAATTCTCACAGGCGGTGAGGTAGGTTTCTTGCTGAGCATAGGTTCAAATTAGATAAAATATTTCTATGGTGAATGATGCAGACTGTTCTTAAATTTTTCTCTTCTTGCAGGTTATTACTCAAGAGCTTGGTATGGACCTTGAGAAAGTGGGAGTAGAAGTGCTTGGCTCGTGCAAAAAGGCATGTTTTATTTCTATAAATTTATGGTACCCAGTCTAACATGTAAAATAGGGAGGCACATTTTTTTCCCCATTTCTGAAAGGAATACTTATAATTTCATTATCTTGACAAAAAATATTCCACCAAGCACTCGGGCATACTATCCCAGAACTAGACTCTACCATGACGGTAGGATTTCTTGACAAGCAGTGAGCATCTCCATTAGCCTGTCTTCTGATCCAACATCTGTATCAGATGGAAAATTTTATGTTATTACCTTATTATCCTAGTTGGTAGTTACATCTCTAGTAGAGAGGAGGTTCTTGAAAGTACTAAACCCAATCAATGCCTAGGAATAATGGCAGAAATGAAAATCCATTGTTGAAGTGGTGTTTTGCGTGTGTACTTTACAACTGACCTCTTTTGTGATCCAAAGTGTAGGCTACAGTTTCAAAAGATGACACTATAATTCTCGATGGATTTGGTGACAAAAAAGCCATTGAAGAAAGATGTGAACAGGTATGCGTTACTCCTTGAATGCAAATGCTGATAATTTATGTGGTCCCAACTGTGTTAAATTATTGTTTGATATTTGTTCAATTTAACAGTTGAGGTCAACTATTGAAGCAAGCACTTCTGATTATGACAAGGAAAAGTTGCAAGAACGGCTTGCTAAGCTCTCTGGCGGTGTTGCTGTATTGAAGGTTGTCTCTTATTTTATTAAAATAATCAATCCATTTGCAAGTTTCATTTTTTATTATTATTTTTTTTCATTGTAGATTGGTGGAGCTAGTGAAGCTGAAGTTGGTGAGAAGAAAGACAGAGTTACGGATGCTCTAAATGCCACCAAAGCTGCCGTAGAGGAAGGAATTGTACCTGGTAAGACTAATTTCAAGCACTTCATCTCTTGCTTTCTCAATTCTAAGCACAAAATATTTAATGGTGGACATTCATATGAGTAGGTGGCGGTGTTGCACTTCTTTATGCTTCCAAGGAGCTGGACAATTTGCAAACTGCAAACTTTGACCAGAAGATTGGTGTCCAGATAATTCAGAATGCTCTCAAGGTACCTTTGTCTTCTAATTCATACTGCATGGTCTTTAATTTTGCAGATCCTTTTCCTTGCAATTCATATAATTTAAAACTACACCAAGCAAAAATATCAGTCATGTACTATCCATCCTAAACTTTCTTGGAGGGTGAAAATAACTTAGTTAGACGGGGCAGTGAGAGGGAAGCGTTAAATTTGCTTTTTGTTAAGGAAAGTGATTCATACTGTTTTTTGTTCATATTTTCTTGGCGCCACCTATCGCCCTAGTTCTGTGACGCAATGCGTTTATAGACTTGAGAAGTTATTATTCCTTTAATATACTCTAAACAACCTATAATTTGTATGTAGATGCCTGTGCAAACCATTGCTGCTAATGCAGGAGTGGAGGGGGCAGTTGTTGTTGGCAAGCTATTGGAACAAAATGATCCTGACTTTGGATACGATGCAGCCAAAGGTTAGCTATTTAATTGCCCAGAATAACATTAACGTTAATTCGTAGGTTTTTCAATTAATTTGAGGATTTGTTGGGCAGGTGAATATGTTGACATGGTGAAGGCAGGTATTATCGATCCACTTAAAGTCATTAGAACAGCCTTGTTAGATGCTGCTAGGTAAATAAATATAGTTCCTTTCCCACTTGCCAAAAAAAATCAGTTTTTAACCTTAAAAACAAGCACTAATTAAGTAAACTGGCGTCTTTGCAGCGTCTCTTCATTGATGACTACAACTGAGGCTGTTGTTTCTGAAATTCCTAAAGACGAGAAGGAAGCTCCGGCTGGCAATCCCATGGCCGGCATGGGTTATTAAATGCTTCCAACCACCACCAGGATTCAGACTATTGATAGAGACACCAATTTTTTTATTATAAACCACAGGGGTAAAATGCTGAACTATAATCATCTATATCTTTGGTAATTTTAAACTCTACTAACAGTGGTGTAGTTTAATTTAATTGTTTTTTTGGACAAATATATATTTTGTAAGGTCAGCTATGGATCTGCTTGCAAAGCTAAAATTTGCATTAGGGCTTAGTTGAGAAGAAACAAAATTTTTGTTGCAATTGCATAGAATGGATAGAAAAATTAGGAGTTAGAAATAAATGCCCATTGTACTATTGTTATCTTTTCACTATGGTTCTGGACCTCGTAACAGTAATACGGCTAGATTTGCATGTGCAATATTTAGTATTTTGGTCAGCATAGCATATAATTGAATATAGGTTTTTACAATTTTTTTTTTTAAAATACAATCCAAAGTGAACTTTTTGGCGGAATTGAAAGAGCTTATTAAAAGTATGTAGACTATTAACACTAAAATTAAGATTTATGTTCAATTAAATTATTTATAGCTTTTAGTGGCATTTTGTGAATATACAAATTGCAAAAACTTACAAAACCTCTACCTTCTCTCCTCCCAATCTCACCCTTGATATAAATCTATGGTTTGGCCGTCAGCAAAAGATTCCGAGGTCACCTGTAAGTTGGTTTATATTCGTATACAATGAGTTTAGAATTTTTACTTTATTTTCTTAAACAAATGATTATCTATTAAAGAATTAAAAAAGGGGATAATTTCATATAAATCTCCACATAGACAACTTTAAAAACTAAGGGTTTTGCCTTTTTATACAACACCCGTTAAGCATTCAAAAACCTATTTAAAAAAACACTACAAAAATAACGTTTTAAGGCTGCGTCAAAAGAAGTTGTTGAGCATAGAGCATGTGATTAGAGTGTTTGTTATAATTATAATTAGTTAATCCTGAAATTTAGTATAAAATTAGATAAAGGGACGGGAAAATCAAGTGTAGGATTACAAAAAGAAGTTGTTGAGGTTTTGTAAAAAATAATAATATATCTGAGACAGAGAAAGACACTAAACTTTAATTTTGCCGAGGTGTCTGTCAATCCAATCATTTCAACATTATCATCTGAAAGGGTAAGATTGTTATTTCTTCAACAGTTTTGTATTGTTATAAAAATTGATATATTCTTCTTCCTTAAGCCTGAAAATGCCAATAAATATCTTTTTGAGTTTAACCTTTCCATTTTACACTCATCCAGTCATTTCTTTTGCACTTGGAAAGATATATATCTTTTAAGAGGAAAAGGAAATGGAAGATTTAATTAAGTAAATTATATTCGTTAAGCTGTAATTTGTAAATTTTTTTTACTCCAAAATTAGTTGTTCTGTAAGTGGTCCAAATTCAATTGCGGGTCGGTTGTTGCTTAAATAAAATTTCCTAATTGAAGTGTTTCTTTTATTTAGAGAAACTTATTCTAAATCCTAGTTTTGAGAAGAGTGTTGATTTTCTTTTCTTCTTTGAACCCATTACACTATCTTGGTTGGTGGATTCTACTTCTATTCTCAATATTTTATTTTTTTAATTTCTAAAATTTTAATTGGATATGAAATGTTTCCTCACATTCACTAGCTTACAATCACCAATCTACATCATACTTTAAAATATTCATTATATCAACAAATATAACTACAAATCCTTTTTTTTAAAAAAAAAAAAACATAACTATAAACAGTAATTACATTACAACAAATTTTATAAGTAAAATGAAAATACTTAGTAATAAAATATCTACACTCTCCTCTCTTTTTTAGGCTAAACCTTAGATTCACATAAAAAAATAAATAATTTATCTTACAAACCAATTTTTTTTTTTTTTTTTTTTACTAGTGTTAATATTCAAACCTTGACCTAGTATTAAAATCAATGTATTTATTGCTAGACTATGTTGCGAAGAATTTTGGTACTCTATTAATACCCATCTTTGCTTATATATTTGTCCCGAGATGAGTATCCATAAGAGAATGTGATTTGGTTGGCGTACAAGGAATAGGTTCAATAATTAAAGAGAAAACACGATCCTTAGTCTCACGATGTACTTGATTCCCATGCCCCATCTCCATGTTCCATCCTGGCTACATTAACTGCTACGCCAACAAACGTCTTTGAATATGGAGTATATCCAGAATTATACCACTTGGCCTCCAGCAAGTAACATTTACTGTAAAATTGAGCATTAATTTTTGGTTAATAAACTAAAGATAGTGTAATTATTACCACTTAACTTGCAGCTTTCTTCAAGTAGGGAATGACATGAAGTCCTTGTTCTTTAAGAATATCGAAACCTATTTCATTCACTGAGTTATGGAGGCACAGGAAACATATCTTCATGTAATCATGAAGTAGCTCTGTTGCATCAACATCCCATCTGAAAACCTTAACTTTGAACAGAATCAGTGAACAATTCAAGTTCATCCATGGTGCCGTACACATCGTCAATGGTTGTTATAAGAGCATTAACTTTTGTTGACATTCTTCTGCAATATCCAAACTGCGGTTCGAAAATAACTCCCACGGTCCAAAAGAAGTTCTCCACTATTCTGTCTCTCGCAAACCTTAACTTTTCTGCCAAACCTGTATTCCTCCACCACCTACCAACCATATATTAAATCATTTAATTTTTTACAATTATAAGTTAGCTATTATAGAATAGAAATGAAAAAACCCGGACATATATTTGTAGCCTGAACATGATTGAAATCCAATTTGGCTAGCTCAAAAAGAAGAGGATTCATCCCTCGTCGTCTGTCTGTCGTAGACATCAATGAACCATCTAGCCTCCAATCTTAGCATCCTCCAGTGTAATGGGAGCTCCAGCGCATGTTTTATTAACATGGACACATATTGGTCTTTGTTTTGTTCAACATGCTTCTTTAGACAACTAATCGTAAACTGTCTCGCTACTTGTAAGACAGTCTCCCCTTCTTCTGAAAGATTCGATGCCTCGTACAAACTAAGAATTCCCTCCACGTCGTCGCATAGGCATGTTTTGAAGTTTCCATAATCATCTTGAAAGCTATTGAAGATTGCTGCAAATTAATTTCCCAACATGTTATAATCATATCTAACTTATAGAATTTGTTTAATTATATAGTCGTTGATTAGTTACCTTGAGGTATCTTAAGTCCGTGTTGTCTTAATAGTCTAAACTTAAGAGCTGTAGCATATAAATACTCTTTTGTTTAGTAGTCTAAATACTCTTATTTTGATGCCATATGTTAGAAAATTATAGTAAACATCATATTTCATAAATCTCAATTTACTAAATATCATTTTTTTGAAATATTAATAATTTTTAGATTATTAAATGAATATTGTATTTCAGTATTAGCTTATATATAAAAATAAATATTCATATTTATTAATATTGTCAATGATATATATATATTATAAATTTCCACGAAATTTAAGAGTAAAAAAAATTCTTATAAAATAGGATATGAATTTGTGTGTTTGCACAAAAGTAAAAGCGTTGTTCATCAAAAGGAAAGATTGTAATGTGTTCCAGGCTGAAGTCAAGATGATTTGGCGCGTGCTATTCCATGCCACAAAACGAGAGTGTGGATTGACATCATTATCTGAAGGTGCGGATTAGTGTTAATTAATTTATGCATGAAGAAGCGGTTTACCGTTAATTGTCATTATCTAATTAATAGCAATAGCAAATCCCACTTGAATAATGAATTTATATTAAAAAAATAGGGACAATGTAGTGTTTTATCGTACGTATATATATATATTCTTACTATTATAATAAAAATTGTGGGGATAAGTTGCAATCATTAAGTATGATTAAACAATATTAAAGTTAAACAGCTATCATTATCAACATTTTTTTGTTTATAAGATTCTTTATGGAAGACGGTCAGAGATACAACTTTTTATCCATATTATGCAACATCAAAATGACCTGAGGAGAATAATAAAATAAATTAGCGACTAATTGTAATTAACTGAATATATTAAATTATAATAAGTAACAAACTACAAACATTCTCATGCAAATACTGCTAATATTATTATAAAATAACCTAACTGTTCCAACCTCCCTTAAGGGTGAAGGTAATGGTACTTTTTAAGGGCTTGCTAAATTGTTTGAGTTCATATCATACGTCACAAGAAATATTTTTATATTAACTAAAATGTGATTCCTTTTGTAAGAATGAAGTTAGCATTAATCAAGCTAAATGTAATTAATTTTCAATTATAACATTTTTATTTTTGAAAGTTTTGTATAAATAAATGTTAATAATTTTTAAATATTAGTTAAATGTCATATTTTTAATAAATGTGTATATTTTCAGTAATATAAAAAATGTACGTTTTTACCAATATTATATAACATTTACTTAATATTTTAAAATATATGACATTTACTTAATATTTTAAAATATATGACATTTACTTAATATATGAGTTAGTAAAATTAACAATCTCATGTTGAATTAGTTGCGTAATAGCAACAAAAACATTAATTATTGAGTACGAAGGTGATCCACACATATTTGGAAGTTATTTAAAAAATAATAGAGAAAAATTATTTATTGATAATGTAAGTGTGGAACATGGATAAAATAAATGTGGAATGTCATATTTTTGAACGGGGAGATAATATTAATAAGAGGCAACAACCCAATGATTCCTTGAGTGGCAGGGCTTAGCCAAAAGTAGGCACAGAAAAGGAAAAAAATTGTGCGGATTCTGGAACGCTAATTATTGTTTTAATCAAAATCATTTGAGAATGATGTAACAGCTGTTATGTGTAGAGTATAAAATATTGTACGTCAAGTGTATATATTTTGGTATAACAAAAGCAGAGGCAGACGGCTAAAGGCATCATCATCATCATCATTCATTCGTTCGTTCCTACCTAGGACTTGCTCAGTAGCTACACCCTGATTTGATTTGATTTATGTTTTATGTTATGGGTCTTCTTCATATTACTCCTGGTCCTACACAATCACTGATTTTAGGCACTCTACTTGCCATTAGCTATTTTTATGATTTTTTCTTTTTCAGTAAATCATAGCCTTTGACAGCCACGAACAGCTATTTTTATTTTTTATTTGTTTTTTGGGCCCTCTTGAATATTTTTTTATCATATCTAGAAAATAAAATGTATGCAATTGGTGATTAAATGAAACATTTAATGCCTCACCCAGTTGCGACCACAAAAATAAATATAAAAGAATAAAAAAAGAGGATGCAATGCATTTGAGTAGAGTACATACCGTCAAAAATCCATTTCGTCCTCTTCCTTCACATTATTCGGAGAGAGAGAGGTTCCTTTTTTTATCGGATGTCCCCAAAGGGATCTTATCTTTGGGACTGTCTACAAGTTGACATTTACACTAACACAAACGTAAACAGCCAACAGAAAATCTTCTGAACCCTTTCAAAAATTCAAATACTGCTTCATCAGTTTAGTTTTAGCGTTTGAGCTACATGTGCTTTTCTTTGCTCTTTCGAAAGCTGTGATGATTATTGTCTTCTTCCATCTATATGCGCGCTAAATTACACTTCTCATGGCACCCCTTTTCCTCTAGTTCAGTCGGTTCAAGTTGTTACAGGTAATTAAGTTATATCCTGTATATATATCTCTGAAGCTTCTTTAGTCTTCTAAATATATTATATTTTATTTGTCTTCGCTAACATCTCTCTTTTCCTTCTTTCCAACTTTTTTAGCTTTAATTTTGCTCTTTACAATGAATCACTATGTTCCTGATTTCGACATGGGTGAAGACTGCACCCTCCCTACCACTTCAGCCTTAGCTCGACCTAAGAAGTCAATCGCGTATGCTATTCTGTCTGATCTCTGTTTCAGTTTATGGAATTTTTCTTTTCTTTTGGGTGGTTAATTTGGCTGTTTAATTTTGATAGGTCGGAGGACGAGATCATGGAACTGCTATGGCAGAACGGGCAAGTAGTTCTTCAAAGCCAAACACAAATGTCTCTAAAGAAATCGCCGATTCCCAAATATGACGTGGTGCTTCCTGTTGAACACCCTAATACGAGAGAGATCCGATCGACTCAAGAACAACAGCAACAGCATCTTTTTATGCAAGAAGATGAGATGGCTTCTTGGCTTCATTGTCCTCTTCCTTATACTGATTTTGATCAAGAGTTCTGTGCCGATCTCCTCTATCCTTCTGCTGCCTGTGTCACTTCCACTACCACAAATACCAGTGCTGCTCCTCTCCGTTTAATTCAAAATCCCGAGTGTCCACCGCCGGCATCAGCTACAGTTACAGCACCGAGACCACCTATACCACCGACTAGGAGGGCGGAGGCGGTACAGAACTTCGCTTACTTCTCCAAGCACAGAACGAGAGGCGGAATTTTAGAATCAGGACCGTCCAATTTAAAACCTGTCGTGAGAGAATCGACTGTAGTGGATTCCAGTGATACACCGGCGGTGATGTCTGATTCTAGGATTTCAGAGGCAGCGGTAGCTAGGAGTACTGCCTGCGTATCGAGTGGTGATAATGCGCGCGGGACCATGAGCGGCGCTGGAGGAGCTGGTACATCATCACTTCCAGGGGGAGGTATCAACAGAGAGACGATGACTTGTGAAATCACTGTGACTTCATCTCCAGGTGGTTCCAGTGCGAGCGCTGAACCACCATCACAAAAGCCAGCAACGGAGGATCGGAAGCGGAAGGGGAGAGAGGAGGAAACGGAGTATCACAGTGAGGTGAGTGCACAGTTATTTTTTTACCGAGTTAAAAGTAACTACCAGTTTTGGCATGTTAGTGTTTTTATTGTGGTGGGTTATCGTGCGCTGCGAGAGTGACGTTTGGAAACCGTGAGCACCATCCTCGTGTAGGATAAATTATTTATTTACGATTTTTTTGTTAAATAATTCTATCGGCGCAGTTCTCATGTCATGAATTTTGGTGGCGCATGAGGGTTGAGGGGTATCGTCGCTTTCATTATATTATCCGTACACGTGGTTGCGATGTTTGTGGTGGGAGTAACAAAAGGTAATTTGTTCAGATTCGATTTGATAGATGATGCAGGAGGTGCAGCGTGAGAACCAGCGCCATTTGTTTTTGGGGAATACCGATTGACGGCGTGTGTTACGGAGCGCGGAGTCTGGACTTTTCCCGCCCCCTAATTATTTACCTTGTGCAGTAACTTTTTTTAGCGAGTACACTTTCTCTCATCACAAAAAAAGTCTCCCATCCCAATTTTACAATTCCCTTCGATCAAATCTACTGTAACTGGAAGTTACTTACTAGGAAAGTGGTTCTCACTTTAATTTTAGTTTAGTTATTTCATAAAATTTACTCGTAAATGGAACACTTATTTTTGAAACATAACAAAACTTGGTGAGACTCATAGATATACTAGCATCTACGAGACTGCCAGTATACTTTTTACTGTCATTTAAAATCCTTGGATGTGGGAAACTTGCAAGTGGAGCATAGATTTGTATGTCAGATATGCTAATCTCTCGGTTGCTATTTTAGTTTTGATTCTAATTCCAAATCATATGATCGTTATTTGTGTTCATAAAGATGGATTGTTAGTGCTACTTGGCTCTTAGGATAGTGATAAAATACTGTGACATATAAGCCTGTTTGTACGTGTGCAATGGAAGTCCATAATCGTCATTGATAATTCCCCACCTGGTAAAGATAGCAGCATATTTTAGACAACTACCAATTGTTAGCAGTTGGAGCTTTTTTGAGATTTATATGATAGTTCTAGAAATTGCCTTTTCAGATGCACCGAGAGTTTATTTAAAATAAAAAAATTCATGGAATGATAAGCTTTGTTAAAAATAAGTATGCTTGACCCAGGTTCAGTCTTTCAGCAATAGGATTTCAGGACTGGTTTTCACTGTAAAGGCATTAGGTAAGCTTTTATGAGTCACATAGTGTTAATCTATTCAAGGAGAGGGTCACGTACCTTATTGTTGTCAAGACAAGAATAGGGGAATGATTAAGCCATTTCGGCAGTTCTATACTGACCGGAGAGCTATACAAGACCTCTGGAAGGGGGTATGAATTGAGTTGTTAGATGAAAGGACCAATATGGCGGGAGGAAGTCCACCTTTTTTAAAGCTGGCTGCAAATTGCATCGACTAAGGGCGTTTGATTTAACTATTATTCACCTTCTTTAGCTTAGACCTTAATCAGGGGAAAATTACCTAATCTTGCAGGTAATGTGCAGTAGGATTTAAATTTTAAAATATTTGCGAGCAGGCGATTTATATGGTCAACTAGCTGCAGGATTATTAATTCTGTTTTTGCTTCAGTAATACTAGCAGAGGTGACAACGCCAATTAAATTATGTAAGACAAAGACAGATTGCATATGCTGTTATTGAGGTGCAAAAAATAATGTACAAGTGTACCTTGTAATAATTCCCAAGTCAAAAATTCTAAATGTAGCTTGATAATTTTCGTTTTATCACAGGATATTGAGTTTCTATCTGCTGATGCAAAGAAACAAGTTTGTGGGTCAACATCTACCAAGAGATCTCGTGCTGCAGAAGTTCACAACTTGTCCGAAAGGGTTAGTATTTTGTATTCCATTTGCACAACTGTTGATAGGTAGCATATTGTAAGCATCCCTAATACATATCACATTGTTACAGAGGCGGAGAGACCGGATAAATGAAAAGATGAAGGCTTTGCAAGAGCTTATACCTCGATGCAACAAGGTTCTACATACTTCTTTTATTAATGCATTAAGATTCCATTCAGCTTCTTTCAATTCCCTTTCCTCCCCTTGAATTTGCCGCTTATTTTCTTTTGCAGTCAGATAAAGCTTCTATGTTGGATGAGGCAATTGAATACTTGAAATCACTTCAGTTGCAAGTGCAGGTGATTCTCTATTTTATATTATGTGGTTTCTTGATTGCAACTTAACCTTGGCGATGATAAAATTAATTGTTCTCCTCCAGTTTCTATTACTTTGACCTGCTCCTCCACGCAGAATTGATTGCAACTTAACCTTGACTTTATTTAGATAATGAATTTAGCTTGTTCCGTTAGGAATCCCCAACGGGCACAAGGAGAGTATAACTTTTAACAGAACAAGTTATAATGCACCTCAGTTGGACAACATCAAGCTCTACTCTTGAGATTGATTTTCTTTACACAAATATTTCCCATAACTGTGATATTTCCTTCCAACAATTATTAACACACGCTATGTTCGAGTTTTCTTTTGTTGAAAGCCTGATCCAAGGCCATTTTCCTTGGTTTAAAATATTTATTATCAAAGAGTGTTAGTTCATTGTAAGTAAATTCGTGCATGCTTTGCTTTTATGCCTTTATGAAATTAAAATTCTCATCTTTTGCATTATCAATGACAAATTTAGATTGCAATTAATTTTTACAGATGATGTCCATGGGATGCAGCATGGTCCCTATGATGTTCTCTGGCATCCAGCAGTATATGCCACCATTGGGAATGGGTATGGGAATGGGCATGAGCATGGAGATGGGCATGAATCGACCTATGATGCCATTCCCCAACGTGCTAGCCGGAGCGCCCTTACCTACAACTGCAGCAGCTCATTTAGGTCCAAGGTTCCCTATGCCCGGTTTTCACATGCCCCCTGTCCCCTCCCCAGTTTCCATTCCTGATACATCCAGAATTCAATCAGCCAACCCGTCCGATCCCATGCTAAGTGCTATAAGCACACAGAATGCACACCAACCAGGAGGTATACATTTTGCTGATCCTTACCAACAATTCCTTGGTCTTCAGCAGATGCAAATACCAGTACCCCAGGTATCATATTATTTTTACATTTTAGTCTCCTCATTTTGTATCCAATAAGAGGTTTGATTTGTTGTCTTTAAGAAACCTAAACGTCCTTTACATTCCTGATGTTACTTGACAAGAGGTATTCACACTGTACATTCCCTCATGTGCACACGTACACCAAGAGCAATGCAAATTTCCTGATTCTATCCTATTTGATGTAGGAAAATTACATTCTCTCTTGTGCACACACGCACAATAAACAAATAAATTTTCGGTTTTGTCCGTCCTATTTGGGCGTATGAGATTTCTGCTAGTAAAACTTTTTCAAAAATCTGAAAACTAAAAGGCCTTGTTAGACTTGGGTTGACTTAAAAAATTTAAAAGGTTTTGCTTCCTTGATTCGTCATATGTTTAGATGCTATTTATTTTAATTCTCCATATCATATGTTTTGAAGGACTTGGTTAATAATGGTAAAACTTACTGGTATTTACAGAACCAAGGAATGACACAGCCAAGTACCAGTAAGCCAGGTACCAGTCAAAGGAGCTGAGCATGTCGATAGTCACCAGCCAGGTAAACCTAATATGTTTCAATACGATCACGTGCCTTTTTTGTTAGTGGGGCTTTGTTTGTCCAAACCCACAAGAATGCAGTGATAGTTGAAAGGGAAAAAAAGGAAATAGCATATGCCATATGGCCCTATTTTAGGAGTTTTCAATTGTTCCCGTAATGGAACCTCTAACGTTAAACTACCGACCACTATTAATAATAGCCAAAATATCAAAGGCTACCTGAAAACTGTTGCTGAGTAGGGCGTGTCATTCATGTATTGGACTATAGTATTTAGTGACAAAGATTCTGCTCTTTGCTTGTGATTAGGCATGAATATGACCATGTGGACCAGTAAGATCTATAGCTGAACCCCAGTCAAGTTTCCTAGTTCCAATCAAAACTAAAAACATGTAAGGAAAATTCAATTCTGGTTTCTTACATTTTGAACCAAAATCCTTCGACTCTGGTTAGGAATTGAGAAAAACGTTATTTGTGAAACTATTACTTAATGGACGCCTTATGAATTTAATTATTGATTGTTTTCTTTTCTTTGGAACTGTCCTTTTCCTTTACCTTACTGATAATTATTATTTATTTTTATTCATATGCTATAACTAAGAAACGAAACTGCTTATGATTTTGGTCCCAACTCCCAAGCCAAAAACTGGTGTTTTCAAGACTGCCCAAGAACAGTTAAATTTTGTATGCTATAGTTAGTGGGTACTTGCGAATTCTTTTGAAATTTTGGACACTTCAAATTTGTCAATCGATCACGGATTAATTGGTATCCTAAAAACAAAAAAGATTACCAGGTGTTTGACCCCTTGGCCGGGTGAAGAAAACATAGGAGTTTGATCTGAATAGTATTTTGTGGTTCTCTTTGTTGTGTAGTGGAATACGAGTAATACCCATTTGACCATTTATACCAGTGAGGCAGTGATGCCTTCTCAACATTCATCTGCTTTTCACTTTTCATCCCCTTCTAGTTTTAGCGACTAAAAGTCATATTGTTCATTTGTTCTACTATTTAAACAATTTAGGCCATCCATTTAGCTTCATAGTTTCACAATATGAATCAACGCTTTGGATAATATGAGACTTGATACTAGTGACATGCACAAATTCCTGATAGACTCTCCCAACAGCTGCAACATAATTCAGAATCCTTACCATCACAATTGAAATTGTTGCATGAAACAATAACCTATATTTCAAAGAAATACATGATTTGTATATCCAATTAACCTTGGTACGGTAAATTTTAGAATGTTCTCAGATTGAATTAACTCGATTTTTTTTCTCCACAGGGACATGATATGCCAATATTGGAATCTCTGGTTAGCAAAAGATTTACAACTACAGCACTTAGTTGTACAGTTGTGCTGCTCTCTTAGGAAAACAGTGTTTCTTTGGTCATAGGCCTCCGCTGAAAAATATTTATATAGATGATGGATGATGGAGCTTCGTTTGCTTTCAAACTGAAAGTTTTTGGCACCTGTCTGCTTGTGAAAGCTCTGCCGGCTAAGTTTTGTAGTGTAAGAGAAGCAAAATCCCAAAGCTGCTTTTGCAACTGTCTAAAATACAACCCAAACAATAATACAGCTAACATGTAATTATTTATACCTCCCACCGTAGAATTTTCCTTTTTTTTTCACTGTAGTCTGGCTTCGGTCATCTTCGCTTTTTTTTTTTTTTTTTTCAGTTTAATTATTTTCATTCAGAGTAGTGAAATATGGCTGAGAGGATAGAATTTGATGAATATATAATGCTCAAATAGGCTTTTGAGTCGACAGGAGATACTTGATTGGTGGCTAAAATTGGCCGTCCCATTCACTGCTTTTTAGTGTTTCATTATTTCTTGCCCAACTTATGGAAGAAACCTTCAGTTCATGTCCACCCGTTGTAGATAAAGGAATCTATTAGGTTTACATTATTAAAAAGCAATTGCTAATATTTTTTCGTCCAGAACTAAAACATAAATCTTTTTCACAAAAAGAAAAAAAAATATCGCTATTCAAATTACTGGTTAGAATATTATATGCACCATTAGTTCTTTTCTTTAGAGCATATATATGCACACATTTTATTTACGATTTCCTTCCGTATGCCTATGAATTTTGTTAAATTGACATCAAAAACAAGACTAATCTCTTAATAGTTTTCAATATATATATACATATTGTAATTTTGTATTATACATCCTTTTGTTTTTTTTCTAAATATCTCTACATATGGAGTAATGATTTTGCAACTCCCATTTCTATCTCACAATCACTAAACATAGTCATGCGAGAGAATTTTAAGATTGTGGATTATTGACTGGCTTAAATCGCACTGATTCCAGAAAAGTGAAGCTGAATAGCAGATGGCTGAAGGTCTCTGGATAAACCTGAGGCAGAATATCAAATGCAACCGGCCATTCTTCATGTCTATTACTGTTTACAGTTACTGGTCAATGGTTGACAAAATCTGATATAACAAAGAGAGAAACAATTAGTTACAAAAGTTAAGAACACTGAACAGTCAATTTTATAAGTATATCATCAGCTAAGTTCATGGATTATAACAGCAGGTTAGGAATTGATAACATGATAAACCCTACAATACCTTGTCAGTGAAGATGCGGAACGCCTCCTCTCCCATAGCTTTGTCCAGTTCCTAAACAGGGATAATAATAGTAAACCATTTTTTTTTTTTTAAAGGACCTCTTATTTTAATTAGAAATATGAATATTAGGATACATACACTTTGTGGATCTGAAGCAGAATCAATGCTATATATGAGTTTCCTGAGGCTTTCATCCTTCAATGCATTTTGCATTTCAGTGGAAGAAGCTGCATCAAAGGAAAATTATCATTACTTCTTTCAAAATTGGACAAGGCAACCAATTCGTTTGTAGATGTTAAAATAACAGGACCAAATCAGGGTCTTTTCAGCTCGTTTACTTTTTTTTTCTCCTTTGGATTTCTAAAATAGTCCTTTCCACATTTCTATTTCTCTAGAAACCAAAAGCAATGAGGAAGTGAATTCAATCAATACTTAGATTTAACTTCCAATTGGATAAAAAGAAAGCTACTGCAACAAAGAAGTCAAAGTTTTAGTTTGCAAAAGTTCCCTAGGATAGAAGATGCTCTACCCTATGAAACTTAGGAGAGATAAAGAATCAATCTACTCACGCTTTGCATACAATCCTTTTTTTTTTTAATGAGATCAACATTTTTGGTCTGAGAATCCTATTGGACTTGCCAGCTCTTGACACAAGTCCACCATTAGGGACAGAGAAGGACAATAGACCAGTGCTTCTACACATAATATTGCATAGATAACTTGTTAGGATCCCAAGCTTGGATCTAGGTATGAAGTCTTATCTGATTCAAATTGAACGATAAATTAGGGCTCTCTAGGACCATTCAATCTGTTAATTTGAGAGAACTCTACAACATATCTGAGTTTTAGAAACTCAAATCCGTGTTTGAAATTCTATGCACTTCTTTCATTAACAGAGCTCTTTAAACGACTAAATGAAAAGCTAAAGACTGATAAATACCACTATAATAAGAACTTGCTTTGCCACCGCGCACTTAAAAGAAATTGATTAAGCTACACATGACTAAAACAGAACACAAGAATACAAAATAAAGCTACCTAAAATTTCAGGAAAAGAAAACGGGAAAAAAAAGCTTCCGTAAATATAGCAACATTACCATAAAAGCATTCTGTTATCTTCTCTAGTTATCATGATCAAATCAAAACACTGACTTTTTTTTGCTTAGAAATCCAAAAAGCTATCTTAACTGAACGAGGCCTAATTTTTCTCCTCGAAAATCCTTAAGTTAGACATTATCTGGCATATATTTGAAACAAGTGTGAAGCCACAAGGGCTTTCAGTCTCCCAAATATAGTTGTGGCCCAAAAAACTCTAAAGAAAACTTAACAAGGATTGACGAAGGTGCCGATGGCAGATTGTATTCATCACAATATTTTGCTAGCAAGAATCTAATGAATAAATAGACCCACAAGAATGAATAAGTAAAAAAGAAAAGCAGAAAACTTCCACAAACACAGTAGGAGACCAGCACAAATAAGAGATACCATACCATTATGTACTTAAGGAGGGTCCTAAAACACTCATTTTACCACATTGTTAGGGTAGGATGTAGGTGGCTATATTATACAGCTTAGCCCCACCCATCCCCCAACTTTTCTCCCCCTAAGAGATGACATAACCATATCACAATAAGGCTTGTCCTCAAGAGATCACCCCTGAGGCTACAATCGAATGAGGTCGAGAAAAGGCTCCATAAGCAGGATGGGGCTTGAAGCATATAAGCATGTTCAGCATATCTTATTATTCCCACGTTATCACAATTCTCCCAAGTGTGCATGGTGGTCTCCACAGTAGCTTACGACTCAAACTTGTTAAACATTTGCAACTTAAACAATATGTAATTACTAGCATCTGTAGATACTATGATTTTATTTAAAGCAAATTTGATAGTTAAGTAGCATAAATATTAAGGTGAATAACTGAGAAGGTACAGAGCTTAGCTTTAACCACACCCCACTGCCACCCTAATGGCTCATGACAAAGGAAAAAACAGATTACAGTTAATTTTTTTTTCTCCTTCTATTTAAGCGTTCCTGTATCGTTCCAGAATGTCCGGTTATTAAATTGTATAAAGATGCTGAGACTAAGATATGCATTTCTAGAAACATAAACCTACTTTGTTCTATGAAATCATGCATGTCCTGAATTATCAAGAAAGATCAACTTTTTATATGTTTGTACTAGATATGAATACGAATATTTGCAGCAATTACTTTCCAGTATGTTGCTGTAAGATAAAAAAATCTAGAAGAGGATAAAAGGAAGGTCATATCTGAAAAATACAGCTAAAACAAAATAAAGGAAATTTTTGAAGCAAACAAAAACCATGAGAGGGTATTACCCTTTAGGCAATAGGCATTCATGAGATCTTACCTATAGACTCTAGTTGGGGCTTTAGCAGCACCTCACTTGCAGCATCAACAACTAAAGGCCGTTGTACAGGCAGCTTAGGATCAGCAGCTGATAATTTGAAACGAGTTCACAAATTATTCAAGTTAAAGAAAAAAATTCGGGAATTATTTTCCAGGCAATTCAAATATAGAGCATGAAACAAGAATATGGCAATAACAGTTTCTTTCATTGACCCAAAAGGAATTAATTTTTCAATTCCCTAAAATTATAAACAACAGGAATCCATCGCAAGCAAGCAGAGATTATTCTAGTTTTGAGCATCATAGAACAGCAAGCAAAAAGAAAGAATATTATGAAAACATAGACTACAGCTATATTTTCTATGTTATATCAATAAAAGGAAAGGACAAAAGAAAATGAGAATATCTTAGTACTCACAGAGTATACTAGAATATTGATTAAACATGAAATATAAAATTCATACTTGATTTTTGCTCTGTAGAGGCAGTGCTGGGTATTTCTTCCTTAGCACAAGGGATTTCTGCACGATTCATTACAACTGAATAGATGGGCAAACGTTCTGATTAGTTATTGAAAAAGCGTAAAAAAGGGAAATACCTTTGTGTTTCTTGAAGCAGCCTAGAGAGCAACTGCAAGGAAGGAGAAGAAAGGTAAAAAAAAAAAAAAAAAAAACAAAACTCAAACAGAGACAAGAAAAGAAAAAAAAAAGGTACAATAGTTGCTTACTAAGGAGCCAAACACGAGGGGCACTTGTACTTGGATTGCACTTCGTTGCAGACTTGACATGTTTTAGGAACCATTTCAACCTGTAAAACCCTAAATCTCACTGTTCAAATAGACAATGGTGATGGCGGAATATTTGAGACCCACACCTAGGTTGAGCGTTCGGATAGATTGGATAATTTTGGACAGAATCTTGAGCGAACTACAAAATTAGAAATTTTTTTTTTTTCATCGACCCGAATTAATTCTTTACCCGTTAATCGATTTACCCGAATTATAAAATGATTTTCGAAACACCTGAATTACACTTTTTTAAAATTGTTGATGGAATTGTAATACACCAAATATTACATTGGGCCAAATTGATCGAAATCATATGAACATAGGATGCATTTAAAAACTTAAATTTCACCCTAAATACACAGCCTATTTATTTATTTTATGAAAACCAAACTGATATTATATCAATCATACACAAATACACCATTTTCATTAATGTACACGAATAAACGAAAATCATCATCATCTCACATAAATCATATTATATATATACATTTGTGACGGGATCAACAGCATATGTGCAAAGAAACATATATTTCAATTCGTGACCACTATTATTTCCAATTTTTTGAAGATTTTTTTTTAAATTGAAAAAAAAAACCATTTTATAAGAAAAATGCTCGAAAATAGCCCATAACAAAAATCGTTAATAACATATTAAAAAACTGTTAAAAAATAATTCAAAAATATGTTAAAAATTGTTTGGAAACAGTTTAAAACTTTACGATTACATTTAACCTTTACAAATGAATTTCAATGCCAACAATAAAAAAACAGTAATAACTTGTTTATATTTATTAATAAAAACAGTCATAAATTGTTTATATTTATTCATAAAATTTTCATAGAATGTTCATAAATTGTTCGAAATAAGTTCAAAATGATCGTTTTAGTTTCATAAAAATTTAAGTAGGACATTTTCAAAACCAAAAAATTTATAAAGGTCTATTTAGTCTAAAAACTTAAAATGAGGGTTGTTTGGTTTCCCCTAGATATAATTTGCATTAGATATTATCACAATCCAGTCCGGAAGCCACAATTGTCATGCAGATAGATCGGAATCCGACCGCACAACCCTAAAAAATATCTACCTAATTATCTTCTCCTGTGTAAATCATTTTAGATAATTATTCGATTCTTCAAGCTTTGATTTGTAGCAAATTCATCTTAGATAATTAGTGGATCTTTTTAACTTCTATCATATGTAAAACGGCGTAATTATTAGTATCAAACAAAATTTGATTGATGTTAACTTTTATCAATTCTTTTTTAATACAGCATTCTTTTATGATTTTTATTATATATATATATATATATATATATATATATATATATATATATATATATATATATATATATATAT
>CANUEY010699629.1:0-21367 GCA_948099555.1 Croton setiger | reverse complement strand
CCGACAAACGATCTCCAGACTCCAAATATATCTAAATATACATAAAGATAACTATATAAAAATATATATATATATATACATATATAAATATTTATAAGGTAAGCGTCAAGAACTATTGACTGCTATAGTTCTCCCATCCGTGCAATCTCGTTTTGGCCTTCTCCCTTCTCTTCAACTAGTGCGTATTTGAAATGGTGACAAATTGGTTTGTACTCTGTTCATTGCTGATGTCCATGGTTTTATGCTCAAAGTTTTCTTCGATTTGCTTTTCTCCATCAGTTCCTCTTCTTTCTTCCATAAGCAATGGTTGTGAAATTTAAGGGTGAGCAAATTTTGGCTGAAACCACAAGATCGAAATTTAGTTAACCGACTTATAGGTTCAGTCCGCAATTTAAAAGAGGAAAAACTGATATGGATTACGTCAGTGTTTGACTTGGTGGTTCAATTATCGAACCAAACCAAAAACTAAACCCTCATAGTATAAGCATACCTTAGCCACCAAAAACCATATACTTTTTCATCCATCCGCCTCTCATCCTCTTTTCTCTCTCAATCTTTCTAATTCTCTCAACCAACCAACCTTTCTCTCTCATACACCAAACCTCTTGCCTGCACTCACCGCAACAAAATGAGATTGCTGAATGGAAAAATAGAATTCTACTTGAAATTACCCGAGCCATTATTATTGAATCCAAAGTACCAAAGCATTACAGGCTTGAAGCTATTGCCACCGCCACATACCTCATAAATCGCCTTCCTACTAAAATTCTTTAACTTAAAACTCATCTTGACACATTATCAAACTATATGAGTCTACCACTTGTCTTAACCTTGTCACCCTGTGTGTTTGGTTGTATTGTCTATGTCCATGTTCCTAAGCGTAGCCGAACCAAGCTGGACCCCTGTGCAGTAAAATGTGATTTTGTTGGATATGGGGTTTATCAAAAAGGGTATTAATGTTTTGGCCCCTTTTTGGATGCATGTTTACCACTATGGACTCTAACTTTCTTGAAACTGAATACTACTTTCATACCCAATTCAGTGGTCAAGGGGAGAATTCTAGAGTGATCTACTAAATTGATTGTCCAACCTAATCCTATCGAAAATTGTCCCAATAGAGCAAGTAGGCAAGGGCCACTAAATATACTTCTGATAATATAGAACAGTCCCAGAATTCCACTATTTCAGCCTGTGATATATTCTCTCCGCCTGAGGTTAGTAATTCTGATTCAGAAGTACCTTTAGGTATTTCTGTTGAAATTACTAATTCTGCAGCTCGTGAGGAGCAAAAAACTGCTAGATATGTTCTGTTCCAAGAAGCAACATGAGAGTTCCACATAAGAGGTATGAGTCGGAATATGAGCCTTATAGCTCAAGGTATCCGGTGGCAAATCTGGTTAGAGGGAGCTTGTCTAGAACTACAAAGGAATTTGAGACCTCCTTGTATTCAGTAGATATTCCTAAAACAATGGAAGAAGTACATAAAGATCATAAGTGTAAGTTATGAATGCAGAGATGAATGCACTAGAAAGGAATGGTACATGGGAAAAATTTAAGGCACCAGCAGGAAAAAAATAGTTGGCTGCAAATGGGTCTTCACAGTTAAACACTGAGCAGATGGAACCGTAAAAAGATACAAAGCCAGATTGATTGCTAAAGGGTATACGCAGACAAATGACATAGACCATTCTGAGACTTTCTCTCCAGTAGCCAAGATAGATACCATTTGGGTATTATTTTCTATAGTAGCAAATTACGACTGGCCTCTACATTAATTCAATGAGAACAATGCATTCTTGCATGGTGATATGGAAGAAGATGTATATATGGAAGCTCCACCAAGGTTCTCAAGGCTCAAAAAGGGTGTAGACTGAAAAAGGCACTGTATGGCTTAAAACAATCATTCCGAGCATGGTATTATTATATATGTTAATGATGTGATTATCAAATGGGATGACCAAGAGGAAATAGCTACACTGGGAGAGAAACTTTTCAAAGATTTCGATATGAAGGACTTAGGAAGACATAAATATTTTTTTTGGGGATTGAAGTCCTAAGGTCAAAAAGAGGAATTTTTATTTCGCAAAGGAAGTACATATTGAATCTCCTAGCCGAAACGGGTATGCTCAATTGTAAGGCAGTTGATACTCCAATAATTATCAACCATAGGCTTAAGATTACTGAATGAGCTGGGTTGGCAGACAAATGCCAATATCAGAGGTTGGTTAGGAAACTTATATATTTTTCTCACACTAGGCTAGATATTGCCTATGATGTGGGGTGATTAGCCAATTTATGCACAAGCCACAAACAGATCATATGGAAGCGATCTTCAAAATTTTCGGTTATCTAAAAGGATCACCAAGACAATGAGTACTATTTCAAAGAAATGGTTATCTAAGTAGACAAACATTCACAGATGCAGATTGGGCAGAGAATCTAATCGACAAAAGGTCGACCTCTGGGTACTTCACAATAGTTGGAGATAACTTAGTAACCTGGAAGAGTAAAAAACAAAAAATTGTAGCTCCATCTAGTGTGGAAGCAGAATTTTGAAGAATTGCTTAAGAATTGGTTAAGATTCTCTGGATAAAAAGGTTACTAACAGAAATTGGCTTTCCCTTAAGGACTGCATGCAAACTGTTTTGTGATAATAAAACAGTAATAAGCATCTCAGAGAGTTGTGCAACATGATCGAATGAAATATGTGGAAGTGGACAGACACTTCATCAAGGAGAAACTGGAGGAAGGAAGTATCTGTCTACCTTTTGTACGATCTAAGAACCAATTGGCCGACATTCTAACTAAGACAATTCTTGGAAAGATTTTTAAGAAGACATTGGTCAAGTTGGGCAAATAAGATCCTACAACTCAACTTGAGGGAGTGTGAAAAAATGAAGAATGGAAATGGAGGCAGAAAAGAAAACAAGTTCATTAAAAAGGAAATTAGATCAATTACATTAATTTACAATATAATTGCAACAATATATATAGATACAATCTGTACAGAGAATGTATGAAGAAAGAAAATAAAAAGAAATTTCTTTTCTTCTAAACCTAAACTGGTATCAATCTAAGACTATGCTTTGTGTTATTTAGATTCAAATAGGTCTGAGGTGGGAAGTATTATTTTTTATTGTAAGTCTTTATTTTTGGAACCTCCCAATGTTTCTTGTAGATAGATACGTAGACAAGCAAATAGAAAAACTCATTCTCTAGCTAGAGTTTAAATTCGCTTTTTTCCATCTACGCATTTGGAACCATATCCCCAATATTTTGTTGATTTTATATCATGAATGACAAGTTATGAGTATTTTTCATAAAAAAAATAATATTTACTAGTATTTGAGATTTTGTGTTGACGGTTTAAAAACCGAATCAAACTGATTTTCACAATTTAGTTATTTTTAATTTCCACCCTCTCGATTTAGTTTGCGGTGCATGAAAAAATGTTCAATTTATTTTTGTTGGTTTTACTATTTAGTTACGGTTCGGTGAATGTAACCAAATTTCTTAAGCACTAGCTAAATTCGAAACCCCAGCTGCTCTGTTTTAGTGTTCTAGTCTTTGCTTGGATTCCACCTCTCGTTTCCTGCAAAATTTTCAGGTTAACACCTACCAAACCTTGATCATTCATTGTCTTGATTATCGGACGAAATATTCCAATTAGATTCATAAATATTTTTTTTGCTTCATCTTCCTCGTGAGTGGTGGTGGCTGACCTTCTGCACCTAATGCTGGTTGGCGTATAATAAATTTTTTAACAATAAAATGATTTATTTAAAATGTATATGAAACAATAAAATGTTGCCTAATATAGACCGAGATTGCTAAATTTCAAAATGGCTGTGCTATTGAATTAAATGTAAATATTAAAAGTAGGCTGTATGGTACAATTTCCTATAATTAATTAATTGGATCCAGTGAAATCAATTGTAATGTCTTAATATATATTTGATGATAGTTTCTGCAATCATATATCTCCAGTAGGCTATTCGTTCTATATATAATTTAATCTTAAATAACTTTCTTTAGTCCATGTCCATCTCATTAACAAATTTCTCTCTATTTTAGAAGACATGTGAAATCGTTGTTCCTATTTAAAATTAAGGTCGCATTTGGTGCATCGAATCAATATACAATTCTATTCCCTCATTATCTAATACAATTAAATGATGAAATAAATATCCTACCAAGAAACGAGAAAAATTTCTAAGAATGAAATATGAGACTTTTTTGAGAATTTAATAATAATAATAATTTATCATTTTAGAAAGAATTGTAATTTTGGACAAACTTAAATGATGACTAGTGACTATTAAGGTTAGTAAAAAAAAAAAAAAGCTAATGATTATTAAGAATTTAATTCAATTTTTTTATGAGGATCAAGACTAGGGTTTAAATTTCATAAATTATCCCGACTCATGCTCGGCTCTATGAGAAAAGAAGTTGGGTATCCTCTAACAGAATATCAGGAACTCATTGTTCAATAGTTCAACTCAGAACACATGGTGACAATGGTAAAATAAAATAAAAATAACATGAAGTGCAGACATTATATTATTCTAATATGCTAAAATAAGTTTTAAAGTTCAAATTAAGAGAGAAGGTTGAAATGTAAAATACACGCAAAAAATGACAATCTTTATATTTGAAAATTGGATTTTATTCGAAAATTTCAATTTATAATTAATAAAAAAATATTTATTACTAAATATAGATGATAAATTTGATATAAAAAAGTTGAAAAAATACCTAAAATCACAAAAGAAAATGAAGAAAATAAAAATTGGTGGTGTTGACTAGTCGACTACCTAGACAATTGATTAGAAGCAATTGGCTAGGAGTTTATGCGAGTAGGGATAAACAATATCGGTTTGATAAACTGAACTGCACTAATTTGTCAAAAACAACAAAAGCGGACCATTATTTTTTAACAAAAAAACAAAGCGACCGAAAAAACCAAACATTCATTTTCGATTTTAAATGGACAAAAACAAAATACACAAACTCAAAATGGGCCTAACCCATAATTTCACTTTGAACTTTGCAGAACTCACTAATGTCAGCCCTTGTTTCAACTTATTATCAGACACACTCCAAATTTGGTAGATAATATCCAATATCATAATTTTCATTAGAAATTAAAAGAGTTGTACAAATCAATTGACCAAATTGCAAAAATTTGCCAAGTTAGACGATTACTTGGCTTTCCACTTGACATGTGGATGTTAGAAGACGGTGACGTGGATATTTCGATAACAGAAAATTAAACTGTGCTTTTTTTTTTTTGGCTAAAAGGACTAAAGTGTTTAACAAAATCATAGATGTGATAATGATTAGTATATAAGATAAAAATGTAAGTATTAATTATGTAAAAAGTTAGAGAGCACATGTATTTTTGCCCTTGTTTAATTAATTTTTTTCAATGAAAATGTTTTGGTTGGCTGCCCAATGTACAATCATTGATTCTGCGACCAAAAAATAAAAGATTGGTGGAAAATTTATTACGATTTGGTAAAAGATATTGCTTTATTTTGACAATGAGAGGAGTACATAAAATTGGAAAACAAATACCTTGCGGTGCGGTTGCTTACATTATTAAAGTAGCAGTAGAATCCAAAATAATTAATGGTTGGAACTTGGAAGACTTTGTGGGAGACAAGATCAAGGTATTCCCGACGTCAATAACAAATCGCCATCTAGCATCTCCCTTAGCAAGCCGTTCCATTCCCTTGGTGCACCCACTATAACCAGTTTCCCGGAATATTTCAGTAAAGAAAGCAAATGAATAATGGGATGTTGAGCTGAAACTGTATCAATACTACCATCCATTGTACTCATAGCACCTTGTCCAAAACGCCCATTGCTCAAATAAAATCGTAAATTATAAATACTCTATCGGCAAACGTATTTCTTATGAGTGTCCACAGGATTAGTGATGCTAATTATGGACTATAAAACAAATATGAGCTTAGACATATCGTGTTTTAATAAGAAAAGAAAGATTTATACTATTTGAACAACATTATTTTGGACCGTTTATTTTCATATTTTTGTTGTATATACAATTTATAAAAATACCTGCAGTTGGTGTTGGTCATGGGAGTCTAAAAATGAATCTGCACAAAGATAATTCAAAGACTCTTCTTTCTTGGTGATGGAGGAACTAATTACTGTAACTTTAGCCCCAAAAGCTTTAGCAAATTTGACAGCAAGATGACCAAGTCCTCCCAAACCAACCACACCTACATGCTTACCTGCTACCCCTAATTCATAATATTTCAAGGCACTACAAACTGTAATACCAGCACAAAGCAGAGGAGCACAACTGTCCAACCGCATTGTACTTGGAAATCGGATAAGGTAACGTTGATTAACGACCATGTGATTGGAGAAACCACCGTAAGTGATTGTTCCATCGGTATAAACAGAATGTAAGTAAATATCATATTGGGGCAATAATTTTCAAGATCATTGTTACAATTATTGCTAAGAATGGCAAGCACCAACCATACATCCTATTCCCACTGTCTCCCACTTTAACCTTCTCCACTTTGCTTCTGATTTCGGTAACTTCTCCATCAATTTCATGCCTGCAATTAGGAGTTCTAGTTTGTTATGATTGGATGGAAGACTAAAGTGGGAGTGGAGAAGGAAAGATAACTAAACTTACCCGGGAACCAGAGGGTAAATAGAGAAATTTCAATCATTTTTTATACTTTGAAGATCAGAGTTACATATTCTACAAAATAATACCTTAAATCTTACGTCTTCCTCATTAGTTGCTCTACAAAATATCATATTCAACATGTATGTTTCGTAGTTTGAATCCAATTTGATTAGATCCATCAGATAATTTGTGATGCTAGTAAATAATTTTTTTTTTTCAAAAAGGATAGAACGTTAAAAAATTATATTCCATTCTATTTTTTTTTTCAATATCAAATTTGGGAGTTCCAGAATCAAATGTAATATGTTACTGTTTTTAGATTTTTTATCTATATTATAAAATTATACAGAATAATTTGTATTGTTGAATTCACAGTCGTATTTAATCCGTAATACGTAAAACTAAATCAAAATCAGTTTATGAGTGGCACCATAAAACTATTTGCTATTATAATAAAAGTTACCTTCTAGAGAATTTGAAAGGAGAGAAGGGCAGTTGAATCAATAGCTGCCCTTTTAGACCCTTTTTTTTTTTTTTTTGATAGATAGGGAGAGTATAAATTTGTTGATCCAACTACACAACTTTGGTATAATCAAAAGGCTTAGAATTCTGCAACTTATACTTTTGGTTTATATCCCTCGTGTTTTTTTAACGTTACTTAGTTATTCGTTATTTATAAATTATAATAAAAAATAATTAATTATATTTATAATAAAATAATTTTTTATTAGAAAATGATTTAAATTTAATTAATTAATAATTTAAATAATATTATTTAATAAATATGATTTAAAAATATATATTATGGAAGTAAATTTATTTTTATATAATTATATTTGATATTAATTAATTATATTCAAATCATACTCTAATAATAAATATTATTATTAATTAATTAAATTTAAATGCAATTCTAATTAATAATATTATTTTAATTATTAAGTAATAAAATTCAAATCCAATTCTAATAAAGAATAATGTATTATTATTTATACTTAATTATAATTAATCGAAATTATTTTCTTAATTACTAATTTTAAATAATATTTTTTATTAGAATTACATTCAAATTCAAATTTAATTAAGTAACAATAATATTTTTTATGATTTGGATATAATTAATTAAAATTCAAATTTAATTAAGTAACAATAATATTTTTTATGGATATAATTAATTAATTAAAGACAACTTTAATTTTGATAATATAGATTTTATAGGAATATTTTGGGGATTTGATATCATTCTCACATTTATAAATATTGTTGATTTTGCAATCTAAAAATTCATGTTTTTTTTTTTTTTTTTTTTTTTTTTTCGAAAAAATTCATTAAAAACAACTGTAAGGAAATTTTAAGGATGAGTTGACTTCCATTGTTAAAGGCCAATGATATGGTAAAACTGAAAAACCATGGCAGTGTTCTTACTATTAAAATTGTAAAATTGTAAAAGTAAGACTTGAAGGAATTGATTTCATTGATTATAGAGAAACACATTGATACAAATGAAAATTACGGAATTGAAAATGAAGAACAGAGACTACTGGTTGTTGAAGAATATTACAAAAGTTGGTTATTACTCTGGAAAACTTAATCTACTAGGATTACTCATTACACTTTATATACTAACAACCGAAATTCAAAGATTAATTGGAATTGAACTTATGAAACTTTCGAATCCATCATTCAATTGAGTTTGTTATGCTGACTGTGCTTCTGTGCAACGGTCAGTATAACAAACTTTAACTATTGAGGGAGACGAAAACTTGAAGAGGAAGAATAAGTGAGACGACGTCGTGTTCCTTTCATTATGTTTCCTCATTAATCAAAATGTCACCGTATTATAGTTGGCCCCACTTCATTAATCGAAACTCTGTGTTTTGTTCTTGTTTCTTCCAGCTTCAAGTTTTCCTTCCTTCCTCCTGTCTTCTTCTTCTTGCATTGGCTTCTTCACTTCATCTTTGCTGCCAGACTGTTTCTCCATGGTTAAAACTGCAAGATGCTCCAATACCCCCCCACAAGCTGGAGACATTAGATTAGTGAGTCCCAGCTTGGGAATAAAAGCTTGAAGAAGCTTTGGAATAAGTGGTTTGGTGAATATGTCAGCCACCTGATGCTCTGTTTTTATTGGCAGTAAGTGTAAGAGACCCCGTTGTATCTGTTTTTGAATAACATGACAGTCAAGCTCAATGTGTTTGTTCCTTTCATGGAAAATTAGGTTATGAGCAATATGTATGGCAGATCGATTATAACAGAAAACAGTGATGGGTTGTGAAGTTAATACTTGAAAATCATGCAACAAATACGTCAACCATTGTAGTTCAGATGTAAGGGTAGCAAGAGCTCTATATTCTGCCTCTGCGGATGATCTTGAGACAGTTGTTTATTTCTTTGAACGCCAACAAATTAATGAGCTTCCTAAGTAAAATATTTTTCATTAATTTAAATTTTTATTTATTCTCTTAAAATGCCTTTTATATTTGAACAACCGAGCTTCAAGTAAATAGTTTATAATTTGAAAAAACATTGATGGGAGTAATTCAAAAATGAACCTTATTTCTAACACATAAATAGCAATAGCAATAAGTATGAGAAGTTTGAAATTCAGAGCTTACAAATTTAAAGTTCAAAATTAATAAAAACTTAAACAGAAGGTTGTAAGGTATTTGCTATATCAATAACAAACCTATATTTAACATCACCATTAGCAAGTCGGTCCATTGCTTTGTTCACATAATCCATTGGTATAATCTCCACATCTGCTTTTATATTGTGCTTTACTGCAAAATCAATCATCTCCTGAGTTTCCTTCATTCCTCCTATTATGCTACCTGCTATAGTCTTCCTTCCTGTTTCAAAATATATTAATTATTAATATTAATTCTTCAGTATTTGATCTGAATTAACTCATTATTATTGCTTAATTACCTAGAATCAAAGGGAAGACTGGTAGCTCCAGCGGCTTCTCAGGTAACCCCACCAACACAAGTTTCCCATGAGATTTCAATAGCCCAATCAAAGGCAACACTGAATGCACTGCTGATACTGTATCTATTATACCATCTAATGTGCCCATTGCATCCTATATTTGCACATTCTTGTTAATAATGCTTAATTAATATGCTTCAATCTTAATAGTTCGAAATTGAGAGTGTTTCAGCAAAAACTAGCTATTTAAGTAGCGTTTAACTATTTAAATAGTTTTTAGTTGTTTGTATTAGCTCTGAACGTTAAAAGCTGAAAGCTAAAAATTTTATTTCTGATAAAACGCTACTTAAACATATTAAAATTATTTCAAAAGCTACTTGACTGAATATTATACAAAATAAAATATTTTCAAAAGTTGTTAGCTCAACCAAACATAAATGATTAGGAATGCATTTATTGTGTTATGTTAAGGCTCCACAAACATATTTCCCATTTTAATTGATATTACTAACCTTGAATTGATTGGCATCATTGCTGAGCAAAAAAGAGTCAGCACCATGGTTTTCAATAGCTTCTTTCTTCTTATGTGGAGAAGTACTAATCACAGTGACTTGAAGTCCCATAGCCTTTGCAAATTTGACAGCAATATGACCAAGACCACCTAGTCCAACTACACCAACCTTCATTCCAGGTTGATCAAGTCCAAAGTACTTCAAGGGACTATATACTGTGATGCCGGCACAAAGTAAAGGTGCGCCTGCATCCAAAGGAAAGTTAACAGGAAAACGAACCACAAAGTGTTGATCGACCACGATGATATTGGAGAATCCTCCATAAGTCATGCCTCCATCTATGTCCATGCTATTGTATGTAAATACCTTCTTTGGACAGTAATTTTCAAGATTGTCATTGCAATCATTACATGAACGGCAAGAACGAACCATACATCCGACACCAACTTTGTCTCCTACCTTGAATTTTTCGACATTGGATCCTACCTCTATTATTTCCCCCACAATCTCATGCCTGCAAGTAGTAATAAATTTTATAACAATTTACTAAAACTATAGGTTTAAAAATTTGTAAACCGAAGAGTTGATTACTTACTCTCTAAAATTTTGAAAAATACACTACTAACAACCTTGTTTTCAGAATTAGACCATTCAATAAGGTGTATGGTACACCTACATTAATTTAAAATGAAAGATTTAAAAAATACGATGAATTTATCAAATTTGATTAAATTGGATTAATAAGGTTGATACGATACGATCCGTTATGCAAAATAATAATTTATTTTTTTTAAAAAAAAAAACCCCAAAACAAAAAGTTTCAATCTTTCACTATTAAATTTCTCTCTTCTTCCATTTTTTATCTATTACGCAACAAATAATTGTCATAAGAAAAATGGATGGCTTGTCATTATGAGTTGAATATTTTAAATTATTGACTTAGATATTTTTAATTTTTTTCATTTCAGTAATTTATTATTGCAAGTACTAATTTGGGCTTCATTCTGAAGGGGATTGGGCAGTGTTAGAATCCAGATATAAATACTAGGGCTTTTCAAATTTTTAATTTTTAAAATAATCATTTTACTTCAAATTAAATTTCTCGCTCACTCACTCACTCACCACAAAAATGCAACAAGTGGGTGTAGCTTTTTCTTATGGTAATCATACTATGCAGTTTAAGAAGCAACCAGTCTCAATCAACAATAACTATCCTTACTTAGGTCCACTCCTTTCATTTATTGGTCAAACATTTTCTTCCAATTCAATTTGAAAAAGAATTACTGAATTTGACGGAGATAGATAAGGTTGTCTTCCATCTTCTATGGAGCAACAACGTTTTGCAGCATCAGTGAGAAACATGTATCTTTATCTGCTTTTTCTTATTTCAAGTTTTCATCATTTCCTTCACCATATTTAATATTTTCATTCAGGTGTTTGATAAAACAAAAAAAAAAAAGTCATTTTAGTGAGCATTTTATATAGATTAGGCAAGAAAGAAGTAGAAATTCTGAATCTGTTATAAATAAATTGCAGAGAAGAGAAGAGAAGACAGACCCGGGCAAAAGAGGGAAAGTGGACATTCCCCACTCATTCTTGACACTGTGAAGGTCACTGTGGCATATTCCACAGTATACAACTTTAATCTTTACGTCTTTCTCTCCGGTTGCCCTAAATAAATATATGTAAGTTTCATGAAGAAGAAGAAGAAGAAGAAGAAGTGAAAAGGAAAGTTAAGAAGAGAATACCTTCTTTGAAATTTGAAAGGGGAGAGAGCACCGGATGAGTCCCTTGCAGCCCATCCAAAAGCTTCCTTCCCTTCAGACATCGCCATCTTTGTTTTTTTTTTTTTTTTTCTCTTCTGCTCCTCCTTTAAAAGAGGTAGTTGAAATACTAAATTACTGTAAAGATGAGATTAAAGATGGAGGGAGAAGGATCCTAGCCAGATGCCAGACAGACTTTTTCTTTCTTTCTTTTTAAGAATAGACTATTGCTGCACGGCTCTCATTGATTCTTTCTAGCATTACCTATATAAATATAGAAGCCTTATCTTTTTTTTTTTTTTTTAACACGCATAGTTAGTAAAATAAAAAAAAAGGTAAATATTAGGAAAAAAAATTATCAACTTTTTAAACAAGGATACAACTAAATTTGTGCTTAATATGGTATTTAATTAAAAAATTTGTACTTAATATGGTATCTAATTAAAAATTTTAGCTTAAAATTATGTGTTTAAAATAAATAAAAATATGCCTATAAAATATGTAAATACACGTTTAAAACATGTTTTTAAGTTAGAAAAATTAGGGATTTAGTGCTAAAAAATTCATTAAAAAAAATGTGTATAATACATATAATACACATATAAAATAGCAGGAATGTTATACTATACGTTTTTATAATGATCAAAGCTCATACTTATAAGAGATGATAAACCTATCAAATTAATTAAGTTGATTCATGTATAAGACCAGCCTATGATACAAAAAGAAAACTAAATTGTTTTCAAAGGAAAGGAATTAGAATTAAGAACAAAAATCTTAAAAAGTTATGGAATTAATATAAATCTCATTCAATTTTATTTTATAAAATAATTTACAAAATTAAATAAAATAATAGAAAAAAAAATCTCTAATGGAAAATTGTGTAGTTGATGAATTGAGAAATGAGAATATGATAGGTATATAAAATAGAGCAGTTGTAAAATGAAATATTTAATTATGGATTTTGAAAGAATGCAGGAATGGAAATGAAGAACAGAAAAGGAAAGAAAGCAGTAAAGGAAATAAGATTATTTGCATTAACTCAGAATCCAAAACATTGATTGTAAATAATATAAAATGGTACAATTTATAAAGAAGAAAATAAGAAAGTCTTTGCTTTTCTTCAAACCCTAATTCTAAAACTACTCTGATTTCAGTTCACAACCAATATTTCACCAATTAATATAATTTATTTATGTAGAAGGGTTCAAGATGGCAAGTGGCTAGGGAGCAAATGTCATTATCAATTTTTTGCTAATTGATAAACCA
Source organism: Croton setiger (assembly GCA_948099555.1). Lineage (NCBI taxonomy): Eukaryota > Viridiplantae > Streptophyta > Magnoliopsida > Malpighiales > Euphorbiaceae > Croton > Croton setiger. Next base: position 8,225 of record CANUEY010699629.1, on the reverse strand, counting down.
AATACCACTTTTCTAATTACCAAAATTTTTTATCAATAACCATTTTTACTTTTCTAATTTATCAAAATTATGTAAAAAGTATAAAAGTTGAATCAGTTGACAGTATTATTTCAACTTAATTAAGAAGTTGCAGATTTGATCCTTGAAAATTCAATACATTAAGGACCAAAAGTACCTACTTCAATTGTTCATGCCTCATTTTAATTAATTTGTAAGTATTGAATAATTTTAAAGACACTCATGCTCTAGAATACCAGGTAGATAATCCAAAAAGTAATAAAAGTGTGTTTTGCAAAATATTTTTTTGCATAAATGAAATAATCGATAACATCACTAAATAGCGGATAGTGACTTTTTGAAATTTTAATTTAAACAAATAGTATATATTTTAAGTAATTAAGTAAATAGTAATTTTTTTATAAGAATAAAATTTTACCTTTTTTTATAATAACTAGTATTATACTCGCGCGTTGTGCACTGATTATATATTGATATCAGTAACAGAATGAAAATTACACCCTCAAATAACTAATTTAGGTAGCTCGAATTTCTTTCAATCTCGATTTACCACAACGTCAATCCATTTAGATTTTAATATAAAATAGAAGTCTTTATTTTAACTTTTTAAATAAAACTTGTAAATAATATATAATAATTTATGTAAATTTAATGAATATTATTTAAAAAATTTAGTTTTATATTATTTCTAAAATTGGTCACAACCTTATTTTATATATATATATATATATATATATTAATGCATTTTCTATATTTAAGGTAAATGTTTTGTAAATGATACTATTGACTAAAATTAATGTATACAATCAATTATTTTCAATAAATTCTAACAAAATTAATTATTTTCAATAAATTATGATTGTTTTATTTAAAGTAATAAACTATAATTAGTTAATTTATTTATTTTATTATATAGGGTATATTTGAACTTAAAGTATTAGGATAAGAAATCAAGATAATACTGCAAAATATTTGTTAACAAAAATTATTAATTATTGTTAACTAAAAATTTGATCTTAAAATTGAATAAATTTAAATCAATACATTTTGTTGTCTTATGAATAATAAAAATATTTCAATGTGAATTAAAGTTGTTTCAATGATTTCAACATAAGAATTCTCATTTAGATTTTTTTTATTTGATAAGATTGTATTTAAAATATATTGACCAAAATAAATGTATATAATCAATTATTTTCAATAAATTCTAAAAAAAAAATCAATTATTTTCAATAAATTATAATTATTTTTTTTAAAATAATAAATCATAATTAGTTTATTTATTTATTTTTTACAAGTTGTATAGAATTTTAACAAATATATTTGATTTTTTTTTTCAAAAATCAAGCAAACATAGGAAAATATTTAAAAACATAAATTATTAATTATTGCTGACCAAAATTTTGGTCTTAAAATTAAATTTTTTATTCAAAATCATTAAAAAAAGATTTGGTCTTTTAAATTTAATGTTTAATTCAAAATCATTAAAATAAATTTTCTTGTAGAAATTCAAATTCAAATTTCATTTAGTTAAATTAAATGGAAATATAAATTTAAATTTGATGTACTTAAATTAAATTGAGATTGCCGATGATACGACTAACTTATTGATTAAATTGTATAAATTAGGCACTAATATAATAAACTTTCCATATGTTTTACAATTATGCTAAAATTAAGGTTAGTTAAGATATTTTAAAAATTTTAGATGTAAGTAATTTAAATGCAGATAATTTAATTAATTTATTACTGTAGAACATGATTTTAAGTAATTAATTACTAAAATCAAATTATTTACTTTATTTGTACTTACCAAATCATTGTCTAAAAATTAATAATTAAATCTTTTAAAAAATATTCATTAAATTACATAAATTAATGCATCAATATAATATAATTTTCATATATTTTACAATTATGCTAAAATTAAGACTATCTAAGATATTTTAAAGATTTTAGAGGTAGGTGATTTAAAAGTACTTCAATCAATTTATTATTGTAGACCATAAATTTAGGTAATTAATTAGTAAAATCAAATTATTGCATTTATTTTTACTTACCAAATTAGTAATTAAATCTTTTTATTAAAAAAATTATTCATTAAATTACATAAATTAAGGCATTAATATAATAGGTTTTTTATATATTTTAAAATTATGCTAAAATTAAGACAAATTAAGATATTTTAGAGGTTTTAGATGTAAGTGATTTAATGTAGGTAAATTAATAGAGCATGATTTTAGGTAATTAACTAGTAAAATCAAATTATTGGCTTTATTTGTCTTTACTAGCTTAAAAATTAGTAATTAAATTATTTTTAGAAATTTATTCATTAAATTACATAAATGAAGGCACAAATATAATAGAATTTTCATATATTTTACAATTATACTAAAATTAAAGCTGATTAAGATATTTTATAGATTGTAATTATAGGTGATTTAAATGTATGTAATTTTATCAATTTATTATTGTAAGACATGATTTCAGATAATTATTTAGTAAAATCAAATTATTGGCTCTATTTGTACTTTCCAAATTAATTCATAAAAATTAGTAATTACATCCTTTTAAAAAATTATTAATTAAATTACATAAATCAAGACACTAATATAATAGATTTTTCATATATTTTACAATTATACTAAAATCAAGGTCAATTTAGATATTTTAGAGATTTTAAATATAGGTGATTTAAATGTAGATAATTTAATTAATTAATTATTGCAGGCCATGAATGTGGGTAATTAATTAGTAAAATCAAATAATTGCATTTATTTTTACTTACCTAATTAATCTTAAAAAATTATTAATTAAATCCTCCTACACAAAGTATTAATTAAATTACATAAATTGAAACACTAGTATATGTTTTATAATTATGCTGAAATTAAGGTCAATTAAGACATTTAAATGATTTAAAATAAAACAAAAAGGGAAAGATTATATAATATTGTAAAATTGTAAATTAAAATACTCAGCACCTCTATCTTTTATACTAATTATTATTATTATTATTATTATTATTATTATTATTATTATTATTATTATTTTAAATTATTGTTTTAGTAAAGTTTATATAATATCATAAAATCCTAAAGTAAGTTATAAAAAAAAAATCAAATGAACAAATGAAAGAATTATTAAATTTAGAAAAGAAGTAGTATTTTGTAGTAAACTATTTTTAAATAAAGTATAGTATCAATTCACTAAATAAATTTTCTATTTCCTTAATAGTACATCTTTTGTTTGCTTGTGAGAGTTCAATTCCTTAACGTTAGCCAGAAATGCACCAAACTGCTCATAAGACAAACGACTCCTGAATTGAACAAAAAGAAGGGACAACCATAAATGGTTAGGTGAGGCGTAAGCAAGACGGAAAAATTTAAGAACTGTATACAAGTTAATATTAAGATCATTCAGTGTAGTAGAATATTTAATTGAGAAGTCTTTTACAATTCAAACATCACAAAGGTTGCAAATTTTACCTCACTTGTCGGAAGAATTCTTTCCCGTTCATGCGAGTTCACCTTGAAACATACAAAACCTTTGCGTTAATTATTTGATCGAATATTGATCTATTGTAAAAAAAAATAAATAATTGAAAAAAATTTAAATACATGAAAGTAATTGTAAATTAATACATAAAAAAATAAAATGTAGCAATTATGATAAAAATGATATATAACTATTTAATAGGCACTTAGGCACTTAGAATTATCATATTATTGTCATTTATTTTTTTTTTAAATTATAAAAAAGAAACAATCCATAAAAATAAAAGTACATAAAATAATTTTTCATGCCAAACTTCACACCTACAAAACTTTCACATTAAACACTTGAGATTGTTTGTTACTATCTCCTATTTATAGGCTACTTATAATCAAAATCATATTATTTTTTCTAAATTATATGCTTAATTATAGGGATATTTTATGTAATAATTTTGGAACATTATTATAATAATTAATAGATAATTGTAATAAATATATTATTTTAGAATATTAATTGTGAAATATTTAGAGAGATTATTATTATTTATAACTTTTCATATTAAATTTCTTTTTTTAAATTGGAATTTTTTAAAAGTTATTAAAATGAGAAGAAATATGTATTAGGAAAAATGGTAAGAAATATTTGAAATGTTAAGAAACATTTAATATAATGCATAGTTTATTTCAAAATATCAATTTAGAAATAGTTTTTTAATTTAATCCAAAATCTTGTTATATTATATATATAGATTATTATTATTATTATTATTATTATTATTATTATTATTATTATTATTATTATTATTATTATTATTATTATTATTATTATTATTATTATCCATTTTAAATTTTTTTTAAATTGGAATTTTTTGAAAATTATTGAAACGAGAGGAAGTGAGTATTACAAAAAATGGTAAGAAATATTTTTTATTTGTAATTTATGTTTTATTATTATTATTATTATTATTATTATTATTATTATTATTATTATTATTATTATTATTATTATTTATAATTTTTCATATTGAAATAGTTTAAAATTTTGTACTATATATTTTTTATGAACTTCTTATTATTATTATTATTATTATTATTATTATTATTATTATTATTATTATTATTATTATTATTATTATTATTATTTTTATTATTATTATTATTATTATTATTATTATTATTATTATTATTATTTATAACTTTCCATTTTAAATTTTTTTCTTAAAATTGGGAATGAATGTTATAGAATATAGTAAAAAAATATTTAAATGTTAAAAAACATTTAATTTAATACATAGTTTATTTAAAAATATCAAATTAGAAATAATTTCTAAATGTAGTCTAAAACCTTGTTATTATATATATATAGATTTCTGTTATTTATTCTCTTCCTCCCTTTCTTTCACTCATCTAAAAATTGGAGTACATAATCAAGGAAAGAGAGAGCAATTAAGATTAGCAGCCACAACAATAGGTTCTTCTCTTTAGTTGTGAATCAAACTTAGCAAACTTTGATGTTTTGTCCAAGGAACATGACCAAGAATTAAAAGCGGCTGTTTTCTCTTGCGACCCCGAAGCATATATGTATATTTGGAGTGATGTTTTCTCCAAGGAATTAAAAGCGGGTGACATTGTGAATTATACAGAAGGAGGTATGCCTCTCTTTTGTGTCATAAGTGCTGACAATGTGATTCGCAAGAACCGAATCCGCGATCTCTACATTCTACAACCTTCGTGCTAAGTAAGTGACTAACATATTACACACTGATTTGTGAAAGATAATATCTTTATCTTACCCTGATTTTTTCATTGGAAATTTAAAAATACGCAATTTTTTTTTTTCATTTAAAAGGGTCACATGTTATTTTCTATTGTTAAAACACTAACCTGTAATATAATCCCATCATTTTATTACATGCTTGTGGATTGAGCTTACATGCAGTAACACCAAATACTTTTAAACTCAATCTATTATGAATTTTTGAAATTTTTGTTTTGTAGAGCTAAAAAGGTTTTGCTCAGCTTTTAGTTTCAGCAACACCAAATACTTTCCTTCCTTTTTTATGCATTTCATTTTATTGTTAGATTTTTTTTCTAAAGTTGTAATTCATCGAAATCAGAAAAGATATCAAACTTGTATATTGATGAAGGAATTACAGAAAGATTACAAAGATGAAAAGAATGAAAAACGAATATACAACTTATTTTTCTACCTTCTCTTTACATCACATTATTCTTTATATACTAATGATAACTAACTAATGGAATTGAAATCCTAATTACAATCGGATTTATGAAGTTTGTTGAGCCATATGCTGAGCTAGAAAACAAACTGCAACTAACTCTTTAAAGCAAGCAACCAAGGAAGAAGAAGGGAGGAAGAAAGAAGAATACGCACTGCTGTCTTGGTTTTAAGTAAAACAACGCCGTTTTTAATAATAGAAATGACGACGTTTTACTAACTACCAAACTTCCTTCTTTAACTGTCTTAGCCAATCATCTTCGTTCTTACTCATGCGGCACCGTTTCATACTCATTCTTCTTCTTTTTATTTCTACATTCCTCTTCAAACATTCAAGTTCCCTCCTTTTGCCATTGTTGAACTTGATATTTCTGACCCCTGCTCCAATACCTCCCCGCAAGCTGGAGACAGAAGAGTGAGGAGTCTTAGCTTAGAGATAAATGTTTGAAAGACCTTCGGAGTAAGGGTTTTGTAAAAACATTAGCTAATTGATGTTCTGTTTTAACAAGCAGTAAATATATGAGTCCTCGTTAAAGTTGCTCACGAACAACATGACAATCAAGCTCAATGCGTTTAGTACGTTCATGAAAGTTGGATTCGCAGCAATGTACAATTGCAGACTGATTATCACATTAGACACTAATCGGCTGAGATGATGAAATGCCCAAATCATGGAGAAGATAAGTTAGCCATTGTTATTCAGAGGTTAAAGCTGCAAGTGCCCTATATTCAGCTTTAGCAGAAGATCTGGTACAGTTGTCTGTTTCTTAGAACACCAACAAATCAAAGAATCACCAAGATAAACAGAATAGCCAGTAATTGATTTCTTGGAATTAAGACAACCTGCCCAATCACTGTCTGAATATGCTGTGAGAATTGGTGAGGATGCAGCAGAAAAGAACAAACCAAGAGCTGGAGCTTGCTTAATGTAACAAAGCAATTGATAAGTAGCTTAAAGATGAGAAGTTTTTGGAGAAAAAACAAACTAACTTAGTTGATTAACAGTGAATGCAATATCTGGCCTTGTGTTGGTTAAATAAAGGAGCCTGCCAATGAGTTGTCTAAATTGAGAGATGTCTAGAAGAGAAATTCCGCCTTCTGAACTTAACTTGGAATGATAATCAATTGGAGTAGCACATGGTTTGGCTCTCAGAAATCCAGTATTCTAAAGAATATCCAAAGCATACTTTCTTTGCCCAAGATAAATCCCCTTTTTGTTCTTGGAAATCTCCAATCCAAGAAAAAATTTTAAATTTCCCAAATTCTTAATCTTGAATTGCATATGCAATAAGTTTTTTATTCTGTCAATCTCCTGTAGATTATTTTCAGAGAGAATGATATTGATGACGGTCCGGCTCCGGTCTTTCCGGTTTGTAAATACACCGAAAAGATAAAAATTTAAAGTGACAAAACAATTTTGGGATCGGTGCCGAACTGGTCGGTCTTAAAAAAAACACTTCGAGTCGCCACCCATTCGGGAACCAGTTTTAGTTTTATGAAAAATCAAAGTTTATTTATGAAAAATTGACTCCGTTTTATTTTTGGATAAGGCTAAGTCTGAACCAAGAAATTCTGAGTAAGAGGGTTGGGTACGTTAGCCGAAATTTCATTTTGACTAACGCCCGGATATACCGGCCTCTCAAACCAAAACTCGTTTTCCAATTTTTAAGTTAAGTTTTATTTATGAAAAGCAACTAGCGATGTTCCTAGCGGTGATTGAAATCGTTTGCGCCAAACACATATTAGAAAGCGATAAAGCGCAGGAAATATAAAGTGCAGAAAATAAAACCCTACAACTAATTACAAACCGAATCCCTATTAATTACATCCTACCCATAAAAATCCAAATTTAAAACCCGACGCCCAAAATAAGAAAATTAAAGCAAGTATGAAAAATTACGAAAAAGTACCTGAAAAAATATAAAAATTGCAAAAATGTCCCTAGCTATGGAAATTATCAAAATAAACCATGAAACATGTCAAATCAACTAAACATTCAATTAAGCATGCAAAAACAACATTAGAAAGCAAATCATGCTAAATTACAATTTAGTACTTCATTTTTGCAAAATTACAATTTTGCCCCAAAGTTAAGAAAATTGACAAATCTCTCTCAATCATGCCAATTGGATCAAGCATTTCACAAAATAAGCAAATCTCAACATTTTAGAGGCAAAATATGAAAATTACAGTTTAGTCCTCAAACTTTGCAAAATTTACAATTCTGCCCCCACAATCAAATTTAACTCAGAATCAACTACTAACAACACACCATGTTAATTAACTACCAGAAAAGTGATGGTTTGCAAAACAATCCATGACTTTAAAGAGAATTTCAAAATAATCCCTAAAGTGTTCATTATGCTAAAATGGTTCATGTTGCATTTTGATGGTTCAGCTCAATCTGCCAATCATGCACTTATTGCTCTGAAAATATGCATCATATACCTAAGCTAATGCTCCTACACATC
>CANUEY010699301.1:0-24056 GCA_948099555.1 Croton setiger | reverse complement strand
AGTTATATTCGATTCGAGTTCGGTTCGTGAAATATTCGAACTCGAAAATTCGGCTCGAATTCGGTTCGTTTAAATTTCGAATACGAATCGAATCGAATCTTTTCCGAATCGAACGCCGAATGAACCTCGAACTGTTTGGTTTTTTTACAGCCCTATATATTGATATTAAAATCATATACCTTATATACCTAGTATACGTGTATCCCCTTATGTTTTTATTTTTTAATTTTTTTTTTTGAAAAATAATTTATTTTTTGTATTTTATTTAGTGACGAAAATTTTGAAATTTTAAATTTTTATTTTTGGAAATAGTTTATTTACTACATTATGGAAATTATGGAAACTTGGTGCTATTAAGTAATTATTAGTTTTCAAAAAATATTATTTACCTCTAAGCTCTTTTTTTTTTTTCACTAACTCAATATGATTTTTGTTCAGCTTTAGAGATATTGTATTTGATTTTTGCCAACACATTATCAATATCTATTTCGTACAAAAGAGATGACTATCTCTATTAAATTATTCGTAAAATAATATTTTAATTCATATTAAATTTTAAAATTAATAAAATTGTAAATATAAAAAAAATAAAAATACAATCAATACTAATTTTTTTCTCTCTCGATAAATTTATTTATTTATAAAATTTTTAAAAAAGTTATAAAATTAAATGAGAATATTTAACATGAGAATACAGACGTCCAGAGAAATTAAAATATTTAAAAATACAATGTAAAATAATATATATTTAAAGGATATAAATGAGATTAAGTTTTATGAAATTGGAAAAGCAGGGAAGAAGGTTCATAAATTTGGGTATATTGATTAAAAGTTGGATAAGATGAGTTGGATGGTTGGTCTTATTATTGTTAGACAAGATAAACCTTTCTAATTCCTTCCACCCATACACTATAATGCATCTTCTTCATATTTTATGTATAATATAAATAATTAAGCATCAGTAAGGGACTTATAATATATAAATGAAACGAACATGTTATATATATAACATTGAAAGGATATCAATTTTTAATAAAACCTTTCTTAAACAACTTTTAAAATCTAATAATTCTTAGTGTTTTTTATTTATTCACTATCCTAAATGAAAACAACAAATAGAAATAAAAATGAAATAGAGAGATAGCTAAGTTTTTTCTGAATTTTAAAATTAATAAAAATTATTTGGCTGTTAAAAAAAGAAGCACACTTGGTACCCTAATCAACATGCTATAACTAAGACATATTCCCTAAAATAACAATGCAATAGAAACAACATAAATAATTAAAGTTTTAACTATATAGAACCATTCTTAATGAAGCAACCTCAAATATATATCCCTTGTAAACATTTTATAATTGACTGTAAACCTACTATGTAACTTTCAATTCAGAATCCATTTTTCTACAATTCTTATAAACTAAATGCAATGAAACCCAACACGCAAAAAATATAAAACCATAGTTCAAATTTAGAATTTAAATACGAATGTAGTATTTCAATGAATTGTACCCTTATAATATACATGTTTTCTACGAACAATGTACTAGTAAATTGCCAGACCTTGTGGTGTTAATTTTAGGATTTGCATATAGTGACCAAAGTATGATGAAAAGTATAAATTTATTGCTTCTCGTTTTAATTAGTGAAATATGTTGACTTTTTTATTTTTTATTTTTTGAAAAAAGCTATATTAAAGTTCTATACAAAAGCTATGACATCTACTGAATTTTTGGATTTCCCCTAAAATACGTAGTTGGTTTTTTTATTATTTATAATAATATAGAAGAAAGTGACTCCAAATTATATGGTAAGCTACGTGCCATTGATGCTAATCAATCTCTAACCCACGGCATATTATGTCGTATTTTTTAATCTAATTTATACCTAAACCTCCCTAATAATCAATTGCCTAATCTTCCACTAAATACATATTTCATCATTTTCTTTGAAAGCAACTCTTTACTTCTATTTAAAAAAAAAAAAACTTTCTACTTCTAAATTATTGTGCTAAGCTAACGTGTTTTTACTTTTTGGTCACCATATTTCAAATTCAATCCATCTTATTCATTTTAATTGCTAGTAGTTTTGCGAAAAGATTATTTATATTGTGTTATATAAGAAAATTTTATAAAAGAATAAAAATATTTTTGAAGATAATATTACACCTCACTAGAGTAAGATAATATTTTTAGGTGAGTTAAACTCAGTTCTAATATGGTATCATAGTTGACTTTGCTTTACGATATTGGAACCTGTTCATTCTCTTTTATTTATATAATACTTCTTTTATCCTTAAGATATGTAAAAATTGACATTCAATTACTCTAAATAAAATGTCAATTTATGTCAAATAAAGGATAAAATTATAAAAAAAAATTTATCAAATTTATTTTTAAAAAATATATAGAATAAAATAGTGAGTTTACAACTAAATTATTACATTACTTATTATTGGTAATGAAATATGAAATATTTTGAGAGATGGAGGGAGTACATACAACTTTGAAATTTATAGTTAGAAAAAAAAAAAATAATGGTTGGTGGTTGGGTATGAATACCTATTAGGCTATCATAGAAAGAAATTGTGTTGAAAATACCCATCATTTTCATACTCTTTATTTAAAAGAAATGTGATTTTGTTTTGTTTGAAATAAAACGAATAAAAATAAACATTTATAACCAATGAGTATATGAACTGAAGAAGAAAAGAATAATATAAACCCTATAAATAATATCCTTCTCAAACACATCGAACATCAAAGGATTGAAACGAAGAAACCGAGGTCCAACAGTTATGGGGAAGAAACAAAGTGATAAAGAAGCATCTTCAAAGAAAAAACAACAACTGATGAGCAATTGGATCAAGCTTTTACGACCTAAAGTCTACATAACAGATAGTTCAAGTTTCAAGAGACTTGTTCAACAATTAACAGGAAATACCACTTCTTCATCACAACAAACCTTAAACAAAACAACTGTTACGACCAGCAGCAGCAGCACCAACGAAGATCCGTCTGAGTCCACAGAAATTAGTAGCAGCACCAATAATAGTTTTGATTATTCATTTGATGAGTTTGGAACCCAATTATTACAACCTTCCATCTTGTTTCCTCAAGAAACAACTCAATCTTATGATCATCAGTTCATGTACTTGGATAATACTTGTGTCGATGATTATGTCTGGATGAATCAACTGGATATGGAGGCTGATCGGTGTACTAATAACTATGGATTTTGTCCTCAGAATTACCAGGGTGAGGTCAGCATATATGACTATGAATTATCTGGGTTATTGTGAGTTTTGGATTGCCTTTTGATATGTGTGTGTATATATTTATATATATGCAGTTCTTTGCTTGATGTATATATATTTCTGAGTTGATATATACACTGTGTATATATGTATATACATACATGATATTATATAAGTATTTTCTGCCATATGTATATGTTCATGTGTATTTTGGCTTTCTGTATATGATACATCTATGGAGAGAATATTATATACTTCCATTGATTTTGCTTTTCTGTAGTCTATATATATGCAGTATGATCTCCTCTTTTATTATTATTATTACGAGTATTTGTTGAAAATTATTGATTTTTGAAGACAAGAGAATTAAAGATATATCATATATATGATTTTGCATTTGAAGATTGAAAAAAAAAATAATTGTAGAGCCCTTAAATTTAGGGAAACTATGAGATTCAAATCGGGCTTCATATTGATTGATGCAGTATTCATTCATTTCTAAATCCAATGCATTTTGTTGACATATCACGTATAGTAATTTTTAGGAATCCACCAAAAAATAAAAGAATTAGAGGAGATAGAACAGTGGACTCTCACCAATCACACCCATAGATATGATAGGGGAGATTTTGCTTGCACTATATATTGCATATGCATGGAGACCCATTTCTAAAGGAGAAGGAAAGCGGGGATATGGTGTGTGTTTCAAAACTGACCTGAGCCATGTCATCTGCTTGCAACTCTCACACCATCCAACCCTTCAACACCCATTTAGGGAGGAGACTCCAGTCCAAGGGCGGCCCATTTGGTGACTTGTATAACCCATATGAAATGTGTTGGAAAGAGTTTATATCCATTATCTACATAATTTATAGGAAAATTACAATACTTAATTTACTTTTGTGTTTTCTTTTTATGACTTTTATCTTTCTGTTAACATTTACCTATTTTCGTTTAAGGATAGAATTATCCTTTATTGTTACTAAATTGCATTTTTAATTTGAGTATTAGTGAATTAATATAATTTAATATATTTTTAGTACAAATTATATCTTTCTTTGGTATTTAATATTTTTTATTTTTTATAATGAAAAATGTGAATTTTATAAATATTATAATATAAATAAATATTTTAAAAAAATAAATTTGAAAAAAATTTATATAAATAAAAGGCAAATTAATTTTTTTATTTAAAATGTGTTTTTAATTAATTTTCAAATTTTTTAATTAATTTATTATTTTTAATACGGATAACATTTACTTTAAATGAGTGTGGATTAGTTTTTTATAGTTATTTTTGTTATAGAATCTTTTAGAGTTTTTTATAATTTTATAAAAAGGTCCTTTTATTCTCAATTTATTAAAAATTTTAATCTTTTAAAACATGAGATCTTTTTAGAAAAAATTCCTTAAAAAGGAGGTTTTTTTTTTATCATTTTCCCTTTATTTTTTAACAACTATAAATTCATTTATTTATCTATATCATATTTGTAAATATTAAAAACAATTACACTGATAATAGATTATAATATGAATATCCCTACCCCTTATTTACCTGTTAAGATGCTTATTTTTAATTAAAAGAAATGTAATATTTTTATTTTATTTAAGATAGAAATTATAGAACCATCCACACAATTCTACAAACTAATAGTACAATTGAATAGAAGTGGGCAAGTGCCTGTTATGGCGCGCAGGCGCGAAGGCCAGAAGTCACCTGAACACTCTTACGACAACACCTTCCCACCAGAACTATCTGGAAAATCTAATTTTTGAACGACCACTCCAGAGATTGCTCTCCTTCCCTATAAATACATCTGTGAAACTCTCATGATCTCATCCAACTCAATACAATTAACACATCATTAACTACAAGTAATCTGGCATTCGTACTTTCTTCTAAAAAATTTACCAATTCACAATCCATGGATTTGAGAAACTTGGGCTTCGATTCTCGTCTCTTTTCTATGCTAGAAGACATGCTCGATTTCCCCGAAGAGCAAGAGAAGTCTCGAAACAACCCATCACGAGCCTACGTTCGCGACGCCAAGGCAATGGCAGCAACACCAGCAGATGTGGTAGAGTACCCCAACTCGTATGTTTTTGTTGTCGACATGCCCGGAATTCAAGGTAAGGAGATCAAGGTTCAGCTCGAGAACGACAACGTTTTGGTGGTGAGCGGAGAGAGGAAAAGAGATAAAGAAAAAGATGATAAAGAGGGAGTTAAGTATTTGAGCATGGAGAGGAGAGTTGGGAAGTTTATGAGGAAATTTAGCTTGCCTGAAAATGCAAATATGGAGGCTATATCGGCTGTCTGCAAGGATGGAGTATTGACTGTGACTGTGGAGAAGTTGCCGCCGCCGGAGCCCAAGAAGCCGAAGACTATTGAAGTTAAAGTGGCATAGGCATTAATTTTGGAGTTATTTTGTTTGCTGTTTGAGTTTGGAATCGGATCCTGCATTTCCGGATTAATAATGTAATTAATGTTTGCTGTACTATAATTAATTGCTGTTTGAGCTTGTCTTGTTTTGTATGTTTATTTTATTCGGATTTTGGTGTTGATCAAGTTTTACTTATTTATATCACGATTCACAAGTCAAAATTAAGACCTCTTTTTATCCAATTAACACTTGCATTTTTAGAGATTTCCAGCAACAATAATATATTACTCTGATTCATGAGTTACTACAGCCGAAAAGTAAAGAATTTTTTGAAGATGTTCTGTGTGCAGCACAATCACCATTAATAAGCAAGCTAACTAAACAATCAGGGGTCTCACCCATCTCACTTCATAAACACCACTATAATTATATCTATTTTTTTAGATACTCGTCTAACACGTCTATTGTGAATTGTATTGGTTACGATTACAATTTAAAAAATAATTAGCGTCAAAATAGAATAAAATTATAATTGATAAAATAAGAAAAAATCAGAATTGGCAGTTGGAGATAAATTGTAGAATCTAGGAATATTGGAGACGATCATGCATGCGTTCACGTGGCATTTTCAGAAAATTCATTAAAGAAATTATTTGCAAAATATTATAATAATTTCAAAAATGCGATAATTCAATCATATGTATTCATAATTTTATTCAGTTTTACACAAATCTTAAAATAAACCGTCAGAATTATTCTATATAAAATTAAAAATAAATACTACATTTGTTTTTTTAATAACAAACTAATTTAAATTTAAACACATATATTGGGAATTAAAATTTTACGTCAGTGATTAGTGAGTTGTGTTCTAATTTGTAGGTTACGCTTTTAAAGTTTTATTTAACTTGTGTGGCTTACATATTAAATTTTTCTTTAAAAATAAAATTTAAACAATAACTACAAAACACAAATATTTTTTCAAATCTTGTACAAGAAGTTTTAAGGAAATTACAATTTCGTTTATATATTTTTATTTGATTTTTGTACTTAAATGTTTTACAATAGATAGATTTTTTGTTTGTGTATTTTCAAAAAATTTGTATTATTTTGTATTTTTACTGACGCGGTGGTAATTAAAAAGTGATATATAATCTGAATATTTTCTATATAATTATAAATATAACATTAATTGTAAATGAAATGGTGAATATTTGACGGAAATATTAAATATTATTCAAACAATCAGTTAATTTTTAGTTTTTCTAATATATTTGTAATGTTTCAGTCAAAACTAACGTTATTTTAGAAAAAAATTAAAATAAAATATAACTTATTATTTTTTTTCGCTAATCTTACTGAAAAATGACTAAGTTATTACAAATTTTTTTAAATACAAAAATAAAGAATTGTTTAAAAAAATTGAGATAAAATAATATATTATTAATAAAAAAAAATTATTCTCTAAGTCACTTGCAATGGATCAGGCTATTAAAAAAAATAAAAATTGTGATTAATTAATCCAATAATGTTCTCATGAACTGGTGGATGCAAATATTTTTCCATTTGTAATGTATAATATATTGATAAAATTTGTAATACGGTGGTTGATTAATATCCAAACACCTCCGTCCCTACCATCTAACTGCCACGTGCTCATTAAATTTAGCTAACACGACAAATTGAGATACCACGTAGATATCAAATGTTCGACTGCGTAATCACGTGGCAAGGAAAAAGACAAAAATAACCGATTAATTGCAAGACAATCTCGTTATAAATTCCGACCAAACTTGGATAATCACACACTTTTTTCCTTTACGCTTTCAGAAATAAGTCTATCTTTACAATTTGAAGCAAGTAAGCAGAAATGGACTGGGGGCCCCTACTAAGAGCGATGGTCTTGGACCCTCCCATTAGCGATGCTCTCCATGAAATATTAGATGTTGTAGATGAGAGCAGTGACAAAACCGGCCACCACCCTACACGCGCCTACGTACGCGATGCAAAGGCTATGGCTGCAACGCCGGCTGACGTTAAAGAATTGCCCAACGCTTTCATGTTTGTGATAGACATGCCGGGGTTGAAGCCGGACCGAGTAAAAGTACACGTGGAAGATGGGAATTTGTTGGTTGTGAGCGGAGAGAGGAAAAGAGAGAAAGAGAGAGATCAAGGAATCAGGTATACAAAGATGGAGAGAAGGTTTGGTAAATATTTGAAGAAGTTTGCGTTGCCGGAGAATGCTGATATTGACAAAATATCGGCTACGTATGAGGACGGAGTGTTGACTGTGACTGTGGAGAAAAAACCGCCGCCGGAGGCAAAGAAAGCCAAGTCTGTGGAGGTGAAAGTTGTTTGACAAAGATGAAGCATATGCATCAGATGAGGACCAGTTGTTCAGCTAAACTTTAATAAGTTTTATTTAGTCATAATTAAATGCTTAACTAAGACAGTAGCAATAATAATAATTGAAATAAAACAAGGTCCGTACGTGTAAATCCAAGGAATTATGTATAAATAAATAAAGGTGTCTTCCTGCTTGTAATTATTTATTTTCCTTTTTCGTTAATTTGAGTTATTATGTTCTCTTTCCTATATGCATTAGATTAGCATATTTGATGTTGTTTTTGCTTTTTCTAGTTATTTATGGACCGATGGCTGAGAGAGGATATGTGGATACATGGAGTGAACGTGGTTTTCATATACTTGTATGTATATAAATTTATATTATATGATTATGAATTTGTATAAATCCATTATTGTATATAAAATTTTTGTTGCAAATAACTTATATATTGTTTCAATGAGATTTTTTTACTATATACGTGTGTATATAATTATATTTATGAATCTATTTGTATACAGATATATACATGTGTGTATATAAAATTTATATATAAGAGTGCTTATGTATAAATGTTTCGGATAATTAGTTTCATTATAGTTTTTATTTTTTATATAATTTAAGTGTTTGATATAAATAATTATTTTTATTTCTTTAAATTACAAAATAAAACTGTTTACGATTATGTTTGTACTTAATAATTAATTTTATTTCTTTAAAAAAATATAATTATCTTTTATGAATGAGGAAATCTAGAAAGTACAAAACTATTTTTTTGACTAATAATTAGATTAAATATGACATATCATCAAGGTCGGAAGGAATATATTACATACTAAATTTTTGTCTTCCACTTATAAACTAGGTTTCTAACCCACACGATGAAGGTCAATTTTTCTACAGATTCTTCAATCTGTGTTAATTTGTTTGTTTGTTTGTTTTTCCAAGTTAAGAGACCAGAATTATCCATTTTTCTCCATTTTATTCTTGAAATGGCTTCTTCTCTCTTTGTAGGAGTTAATTAATTATATACTATAATTAAATAGTATATAGTTTAATTGAATAAATTGGTAAATATACTAAAGGAATTTATTAAGATATCACGCAAAATTCTTATTGTATTAGGATTGGAAATCAAATTACTGCAAATAATACCAAATTATATTTATATTAAAATATGATCGAATTTTAATTAATTAATTATCATAACTTATCATATATATATATAATAAATATTAAATTATAATTTTCACTTGTTTGAGTTTATTTGAATTATTTAATATCGATGTCGAAATCTAAATATTCAAAATTTCAATTTCGATATATCCAAATAAATCCATATCTAAATATTGATATTCAAACTAATCCAAATAACTTATTATACAAACGGATAACGGAAATTACATTCGTTTTGCTCAGTAATATTAACCTGGATTTAGGCGTTATAATTTGATGGATTAGTAAGTGGGGATATTATTGGAGTTTTAACTTTTATGTAGAAAAAATTTGCTATAAATATTGCTTATCCTGCACCATATTTTAGTAAATATATTATCTACTAACTTAAGCTATTTATCTCGAAAGCTCATTACTTTTATAAAATCTTATCTACATATTTTTTTTTTTATATTATAAAACAAAGAGTCAAATCTTAAAAAAAAAAAAAAAAGTGTTAGAATCTTATACAAAATTTCTTTCAATATAATTTATATATTTTGGTATGCCAAAAACTTTTTGATAAGATTAGATTTTTTTTTTTTTTTTTGAAAGGAATTTTAGATTAGATAATGGGTAGGAAGAATTGGACAATTGGAGTGAGAAATGATGACCAAAATCATGTAGAGGCCACTGTACTATGATCTCTTTTGTTATAAGACCCTTCTGCGTATTAGTGAAGTTATTAAGCTCATGTACTAATTAAAAATTATGTACAAACACTTATTTTAATCTTTAAAAAGGTTTCATGCGCTTGCAATTCACCTGTAATACATGCACCGTTAAATAAGTTACGGAAGGGACTTGTGAAATACACACTAATAGTGCAAAGGCCTAATAACTTCACTCGTACAGCGAGAGGCCTTATAAAAGGATAGAAAGGGTTAAGTATGTATGAGAAAAAGGAGTAGAATTTGATGACGTTGTTAGATTTTGTTTCTTATGGGAAAGAATGGAATGGGAGAGAATTTCAAATTCTGATTTTTTCTGCTTAATTACATCAAATACATAGCTTTTTATAGGCTATAACTTAAAGTTCCAGCTGTTACATTTTAAATTATAAACCTAAACATTCACTATAAACACTAGTAATTAATTGAAGAAGATACGCAGGAAAATAAAAAGAAAAAAAAGGAAAAATTGATAACCGAAAAGAAAAAAATATATATATTAGTTAATTGGGAGAATATTATAGAGCATCTAAAAAAAATGTGTCGTTTTATTAATTAATAAAAATATATAATTTTTTACTTTTAATGATCAAAATAGATGATACTCTAATTTTAAAATACAAATTTAAATCTGATTTGTGCACCCAAAAACTGATTTCTGCACCCTTCTTGCATTTCTTTGCTGCGGTTAATTTAACATTTCTGCTGTAAATTTGAATTTCAATTTTGAACTTTTAATCCGAAGTTTTAGGTCTAACAGAGATGTATTCTAAATTGTTCCACAACCTTCCAGACGCATACCAACAGTAGAATCTCCTAGAAACCCCAAAACACGCCAATTTCATCCAGAAACTTCCGCTACTATCCATTATAAATACTTCCCTGACACCTCGCGTTTGCGTCAACTATTTCTAATTTCACAATCAATCTCTTCAAAATTAATTGCAAATACAGCAAAACAAATGGATTTCAGAGTCCTCGGTCTGGATTCACCGCTTTTCCACACTCTTCACCACATTATGGACGTCAACGAAGACAACGACAACAAATCCTTCAATGCTCCGACACGCACTTATGTGAGAGACGCCAAGGCCATGGCTTCCACTCCGGCGGATGTAAAAGAGTATCCAAGTTCCTATGTGTTCATCATCGACATGCCTGGATTGAAGTCTGGAGATATCAAAGTTCAGGTGGAAGATGATAATGTGCTGGTAATCAGCGGAGAAAGGAAGCGAGAGGAGGAAAAGGAAGGGG
Organism: Croton setiger; assembly: GCA_948099555.1. NCBI lineage: Eukaryota > Viridiplantae > Streptophyta > Magnoliopsida > Malpighiales > Euphorbiaceae > Croton > Croton setiger. Next base: position 12,937 of record CANUEY010699301.1, on the reverse strand, counting down.
CTAAGTATGTGAGGATGGAAAGGAGAATTGGAAAATTGATGAGGAAGTTTGTACTGCCGGAGAATGCTAATACTGATGCCATTTCTGCTGTTTGTCAAGATGGAGTTTTAACTGTTACTGTTCAGAAATTGCCACCACCGGAACCTAAAAAGGCTAAGACCATAGAAGTGAAGATCGCTTGAGGTGAAGGAGCATATAGTCTTGTTTGGCCGACCGCTGTGAATAATTGGAGTTGTGTTGATTGAGTAAAGCAACGTAGGAGGATTGCAGGGCGCTGCAATAGTTATCTGCATGTATTTTTTTTTTTTTTTTCAGTGTTTTCAGTGATTGTTGGCTTCTGAATTCAGATGAGACTGTGTGTTTGGAATATTAGTACTAATCAGCCTTTATATACTTAAATTCTTCTGTACTTTTTTATTGTTATACCTATTCTTCCATCTCCCAGTTTAGAACGAAGATCAAAATTAAAACAAACGAGGATCAATCAACAACAGTGGTGTGTGCAGAGCAACTCTGTATTGAACTGCTGTCTCGGGTTGCGATAATGTCTATTCAAGATGCCTTTGAAACTCACCGGGTATTATGAATTTACGATTAGATCTGGTGATTATATGTTATGAAAGCAGGTATGAAATGCCTGAAACCAGTACAGAATATTAATTTTTGTTATAATATGCAATGGCTTTAAAATTTAAAACTATAACACAAAAGGATTAAATTCCATCGATTTTCAACTTTTCATACAGTACCTAACCGAACACAATGCGAGTGTTAAGAATATTTGAATGATTGGAATAGAGACGATGTGCTCATACATACAGGAAGTTAACTCTGAAAATACTCCTCGTTCAAAATATCTTGTGTCTGCAGCTCAAATAAATTAAATAATTTTTTAACGGTCACATAAAAAATTTTTAAATGATGGAAGAGTACATCGTAACAAGCTGAATTTATGCTCCTATTTTTTTCAAAAGTGAATAATCATCGTAAGGAGTGATTTCAGGGAAAATTTAGAAACAAGCAATATAGAAAGCACATTAAGTCCTACGGATTCGCCTAGCTATAGCAAATCTACTGTACAACAATCTGGACGCGCTGTTGCAGAGCATGGGCACTGAACTTCTATCTTTGTTTGCATGGCTCCGTTTTTTAAAATGGCATTTCTTAGTTGAAAGAGTCCTATCCAGCTCTTTACACCCAGATAATTCATCCGGATTATCAATGTTGCCTGTCTTCACGAACAGAGCAATGAAGAAACCTTCTTTGTCCTCGATAGGATCTGTTCGAAGTAAATGCTCAGCTGTAACAGAAGAAACGAGCAGTTACGTTGTAAATTGCGGCTTACTCTACATTCCATTGTAGGCCAATCATATTAAAAATTGAATTGAATCCAATTATACTTAACGTTAAAATTTACATGATTTCAGTTTGACCCAAATTAGACGGAACAGTACTTACCCCCCTTGAAAACTGGGATTCCGCGTCGCTGCCACTGAGGAAAGGGCGTAACTAGCTGAAAGCCTTGGGACGTTGCGAGGGGTAAAACTGACATGACCACCTCCTCGTTCTCAGTTTGGTTAATGGAACATGTGCTGTAAACTACTCTTTCAACGGCTGGGACTGCAACAATTTAATTTGTTTGAGCTTTTGAGAGTACGTGTATAACTATTATATGACTGTTGTAATATACCAGAAAAATGGTCAAGTCATGGATATCGCTTCATTAACATAGAAAAATAACCTACAAGAGAGTGCACGTGCGAGAGCCTTCTTTTGAAAAGCTGCAAGCTTGTTCAATCTTTGCTCGTTGGTGACATCAGCAGCATGAGATGGGAGTAAATGGTCTAATCTCTGTGCAGCAGTTCCAGATCCAGAACAAGAAGGATCTAGAAGGATAGCACGAATCTGCAAAAAAGCATTTCCCAGTTAGAAAAATATGCTTAACACGTCTAGCCGGGGAAATACATGAGGGCCAGTTGAGGAGACGAATCATGTGAAACGTTCCAACTTAGATTAAGCTACTTATTTATTGGAATTGTTACACAGAAAAATCAACTCAATGCAACATAAAGTGAAAATCATTTACATCATGCAACGAATAAAAATGTATTGTTTGTAGCCTGTGTAACAGGAATTAGTGTATTTCACTTGTTATCATACCCCTGACGCGCCAGATTCATGCTTCCTATGCACAAAAATTGTTCACATTTAAAGCTTTCAACAGAATGGGAAGAGTTGCTTTCATTGAGCAAGGTAGGAAAACAGAAAAATAGAAACACTGGGATAGGGTTTGATAAGCCATAATTCAAGCTAATCACAATTACATTGTACGAAGTTCTTTACAATGTTACATAAAAAATCATGTAAGGCAATCATGATTGCATTGCAGCATACTAACACATTTGAGAGTTTGAGAGCAACTTGTATTAAATGCAAAAACTTACAGCCATTGTTACAATATCCTTTTACCTTTGAAAAAGAAGGATCTGTTGGATTTAAGCTCAAGAAATCACCATGTAAAACTTCAATGTCTGGAAGGCAAGTTAAGTCTAAGCATAATAAAAATAGCATATCATAAGAACTGACTACATGATTAGATGAGAAATCGTAGCATATGATTGAAAAAGAGAATGCTATCTCAAAAAGCTAACATATAGTAAGGTCCAAAAATGAGAGAAAAAGGCATTTAAATGTTGACAATGCTAAACAGGATACTAGCAGCACCAGAGAGTCTCACAGTTTCTTCTAGACGCTTAATCCTGTCCTTGTTCAATTCACAGGCAATAATTCTTCCCTTTCCTTTCATAAGTGAAGCAAGATGGACAGTTTTGTTTCCTGGAGCAGAACATGCATCTAGAACCTTTGCAGAAAATGAAGTACCAGATAACGACATTAGGTGTCAGGAATCAACAATATATATACTTTGGTAAAGCATCCCACTTCCATAACATAATATTAATTATGAAACTTACAGATCTAAAGTGACTGACTTAATATAGTTTTTAACAATATTTTTAACTTGCATGTCATCACATTGAATCCCAATGTCAAGATTGTCTACCCTCCAGGTAGAAGATGCACACACAAAAATAATGTCAATAAGATACAAGCAGCACAGAGAAGTTGAGAAAAATAACTATCATTATCAAATGTTTAATCATCTGAACACACCTCCCAGCCTGGTTTGGGATCAAGGGCTGCTGCCACCATTGAACTTGCCTTCCCCTACAAATACAGAACCAAAAATAAGATTTTTGTTCACCAAATAAGAATCATGTGCTCACAATTATAAAGAAGGACCAGAATCCTTCACTTTAAGCTTAAGGTTCAACTTCAACAGACATTTCATTTAAGCGAAGGCTAAGGAATCCAAATTCTAATTAAGGCTGAAAAAAGATGACTTCAAAGACAAACAGTCCTAGTACTTTGGGTGTAAGATTCTCAAGTTTATGCCTGTACATTTTTCACTATTCAAACACAACACCTGCACAAGCCTCCAATTTTAGTTTTTCCTTCTTCTGTTGTTTTAAGTTATAATATAAATTACAATAAACTGATCTTCAATAACCCATCCAAAAGGGACAAGCAAGCTATTAATATATTTCATCAATCTGATAAGTTCACATCTAATAGTCTATGGCTACACCAAAGAGCAATATTTTACAATGCAAATGTTAACATTAAAGGCAAATATGTAGACAACTCAAATAAGTTCTTACCTGCACAAAGACACTTCCATTCAAAACCAGAGGATGATTGTGTAAGTCAGTATGTGGAGGAAGTATCAACAGGTACGGTATCATGTCATCCTTCTGAACCTATGTATGATAAAACAAACACATTGCACTCAGGCTCATAAGATTTTGATCGCAGATGTTTTATTTGTAGTAAAGATCTTTAAAACCATCTTCTAAGATATTCCAAAAAGTACCTTGAATTGTTTTCCTAATTGAAGAACAGCAGAATGGACATCTGATTTTAGAGTGTTCACACGAACATAACAAGGTCTAGATATGTCTGCAGCAGCAATTGACACCAAATGTAGTAAATTTAGTAATAAACTAAAGCAAAATTATTATAAACATCTCAAAAAAGGCCAAAAATAGTTCCACAAGTATTGTCAAAGTAAATATCAAAACAAGGAAAAGGAAGCAGAAAACAACCAAATACTAATTTACTACATCCACTCTAAAAACCATAGCTCAATTCTCAGGGCATAATTAGGTCTAGTACGAAGATAAAATATAGAAATAATAAACAGAGAAGAAAGTTAAAACACCACCAAGTATACATACCAGGAGGTTGATAAAGAGCAATCAAATCATCAAGGTTCTTCACTTTCTTTCTTACTAAAAGCTTTGCCAGGGCAGACTGGAGAGCATCTTTCCTTCCAATGAGAAACTTCTCAGCATCGCCGCTAACTACTGAGATTTTCTATAAATAATTTTGCATAAATAAGCACAATTCAATTTGAAGAACTAGAAAATAGCATACAAAATGCTAAAAATACCTGACCAAATAAAATGTCATATGCTATAATGTAGACCAGTTCCTCTTGCTTCTGCAAATGCGAAAATGAAATTAATATAACTCAATCTAAAACCTGTTGTTGCTTCAGATGATTTTGTACGTTGTTACCTTCCATTTGCTATTGAGTACTGCAGCTGACTCTAAGACGTCCTTAATGATAGGTAAATCTGATTTAAAATTTTCAAAAAAAAAAATGAAATTAGCAAAAGGCTAAACTAACAATACTAGTTCTTATGGCGAAGAATTTGGAGCTAACGTACGCTTTAGTGTTTGACATACAAGAGCAAAAGTGGCTTTTTTGTTCTTAATTGATGGACTATAGACGAGAGATTTTATGGAAGCAACCGCTCGGCGTTGTGCATCGCCTTGGAGTACTCTCCGCAAGACCGTAGCAGCTTCTCTCCTCGCAAAGTAAGCAGATCTCTCGGCGTTGCTGGGCCGCCGATTTTCCGATTTCACGGCGGCTCCCGATGGCTTTCGTTTGGAGGAAACCGCCTTTTTCCGCGCCATGGTTCTAGTAACTATTGAGCATTAACACAGGGGAGGCCATGCGACAAGAAATTTTTCTTCTTAAATTGTAAATTACAACGACATCGTTTAGATTAATCATTAATTTATCCCCAGGAGAAACTTTATTAGGGACTTGGACCTACCACCCTGAATTTTGCACGTTTTGACAATATCGTCCCAAAATGAATTTTAGACCTTTTTTTTTTTTCGAAATTTTAGTTCAATTTTACTCTTAACTTAGTAACGTTCATCCAATCACACCTCACCTTGATCAGTCAAATTGGACTAAATTAGAAAAAATTAATAATTTGTTGGAACCGATTATAATTTTTGAAGAATATTTTGTGAGTCACATGTTTTTACTGAGATGATGACGTGAACACGAGTATATGCGTTGATGATACATAATGCTTATAAGATAAGCTTCAATTTGAACTCACATTTATCTCCCATATAAAAGACCTCTTGAATGTTGGCATGCATTTCTTGTAAAATGGAAGTACGATGGACGAGAGTTCCTGATTCATATTATTTCAATGAATATTTCCATAACTAATCACATAGAAAAAGATCAACTCGATGCTCGATATTTGTTTGATCAAAATGCCTAAACTAACACTTTTTTTTAATACCATGATGTTCAGTCACTCTAGGTGGAACAATATATCGAGTCACTTACTCTACTATTTTCTATGTATCGTTCAAATACTAAGCTCAACGAGACAACTTTCTCTACTATATTATGCTTTTGTGTTTGTGTGCAATTATATATTATTGAAAAGCAAATTCACTTTCTAGATAGGATAGTTATGAGTTTGAAAAGAAGCTACATGAGGTACGTTTATGCAATTTTTTCAGAAATTTAAGATGCAAAGTGGATTTTAGGGGGTTGTGTGGTAGGGATGAACTTGTTTAGAGTTCTATGGACGTGGGTTATGTGATGTGGGGGATACTTAACGATGACCATGATATGTTTCAAAAGAGCTATAATTTTTCCTTATAAAATGTAATTTTTAATTTTATTTTCCTTTTCTCAAATCTCATTTTTAAATAAAAATTATATATATATATATATATATTATATATAAAATAAAGTTTTATATTATTAACTTAAACAATCAAAAGCCATTAAATTAACAATAAAATTTGGAGTGATAATACCCAACTCCATTGAATAAGTTTACAATAAAGATGCCGTTGCAAGACTATAAACAACTTGATTAGCTGACTTTCAGACAAAACTAATAAAAAATTTAACACCACTTGTTAATTTTTTCAATTTGATTCACAATTAAATTATTATAGGAGAGATCAATCCATGCGTTTTTAATTGCTTGTACTGCTATGAAAAATAATATAGGATAATTAAATTTTTAGCAACAAAAATTAGTTTAACAACATACGATTTGGATTCCAAAGCACCATAGTAAAGGAAATAAGGCAATTGTATAATATATTAGTTTCACCAATTTGGAGGAAATAGAAAATAGGTATAAGCAGAAAATAGATGGAAATATAATCATTTCTTTTCTTTTTCATCATCTTTTTTTATTTAGTATTCAAATGAAGTAAATGTGAAAATTCTAATTTATTTTCCTATCTTTTCTCTCTCTTTCCCTCAAAACAAACTAAGCATTAGTTTGAAAATTTTAAATGACAAAATATAGGGACGTTATAATAATTACTGTAAAAATACTAGGATGAGATATTCTTCATATATAAAATACAGGAACGAAATGGTTATTTTCCCTTTTAATTATCAAAACTTTCAACTGTCTCGGTGACAAGAGATCGAAGCTTGGAAACGAGTGTGTTGGAGCTCGAAAGACTTGGCCTAAGGCTTTCAAATCAACAGACTAGGCTGCAAATCTCTGTAAGTTTCAATTACTCGTCTAATTTTAATTTCCTTTCAGTATCTTCTTTTAGGTTTCCAAATGCAAATGTAATTATGGCGCAGAAATGATTGTTTCAAGTTTAGGGTTTAGAGGCATGTTTGTATTGGATGTTTGTTGCGATAGCTTCAATGAATCATTTTTCTTCTACCCAAACTTACTATTTTGTTTTCAAGAGCTATTCCGAAAGTGGATCTTCAATTGTGCAAGGAAGAAAAGTTTTCCAATGAGAAATATAGATGAACAGATTAGAATAATATGTTACACCCTCTCTTAGTTTGGTCTCAGAATTTTCCTTATCTACAATTTTTTTTTCTTTCCTCTGTTCGAGGATATTAAAGGTCTGAACTTTTTTTTTTTGGTTTGCTTGCAATGTTGAAAATCATTTAAAAGATTATTGCGATATTTTTGGTTCTTCATTTGCTGGAACGATTGATTTTTGCAGCTGCGATTTCAGCTTTGCTGGTTGAACTCATTTTCTACTTATTAATAATATCAGAGTTTTGCTTCAGAACTAGAAATTTAGTACTAATGAGATTGGAATTGAGGGTACCGCTTCTCATTCTCTAGCTATTAATTGATCTTATTTTCATTCTGAGTTATGATGTTATTATTGCTTGCTGCGGCTGATTCATTATTTTTAAAACTTATGGCGCTTTACATTATCTGCCTAACTCTTTCCCTTAAAAGTATAGTCATTATGAGAAGATAAATATTATGTTTAATGATATTGTGGTGATTTACTTGATGTTTATTTTATTTAAAGCAAAGTTCATTCGTAGATTGTTTTATTTATTGAAATCTTTGATCCAGCATATGAATTTCCACTATTATCTTAACAAAATATGTTATTGCTATGGGGGCATGCACAATGTTCAGTACCGATTATTATTACCATTGTTGTTTTGGGGGAGGGGTTCATATCAATGGTGTTCAAGCTTGATTGACATGTTCTTTTTCTTATATTATCAACTTTATTCATCTCATTTGTAATGTTTGGATTTATCCATTAACATGTACATGCAAACTTATTTCCTTACACCATCCACTTTTCTATTTGTACGTTATGCTTCTATTTTGTACTCACTTTAGGCAGATGCTAGTGAAAATGGGTCAACAAGAACCTTATTGACCCATTTATTAAATGATTTAAGCAGGTTGGCATGGTATGACATGGTTTATATACGTGTTGTATTGACCCATTTAGTATTCATGCATTGTTCCTGTTTGTCTTGATCAATAAAATGTATCAGCCCAACCAAATTAGAAGACGATATGTTGACATGAATTGCTAGCCCTATAATGCTTTAATTTTTCCTATTTTGCTATTTGCTACTGGACACAACTATCCTAATGAAATAATTCACATGATTTTCTTTTATTATTTTTATGCATTTATGTTGGCAGACCTTTTTTTTGTGAAGGGATTGTGCAACTGCTGACTTGTGTATCTTTTTGTTCTATTCTCAAGATCCAATTAGAAGACCTATGGATCCATCAGAACTCAGGTATTTGGAGGACGATGATACTCCTTTAACGAAAACAATGAAGGGTGCAACTACGGGTTTAGTTGCTGGAACTATCTGGGGAACTGTTGTTGCCACTTGGCATGATGTACCTCGTGTTGAGAAACATGTTGCACTTCCAGGGCTAATAAGGACTCTCAAGATGATGGGTAACTACAGCGCAACTTTTGCAGCTATTGGAGGAGTTTACATTGGAGTTGAGCAGTTGGTGCAACATTACAGGATGAAGAGAGATTTTGTCAATGGAGCTGTTGGTGGCTTTGTTGCAGGGGCTTCAGTTCTGGGCTTCAAAGGTGAGGACTACTTACAGGGTGCCCGTATGGGGATGTATTTTCTTTTATTTTCCCTTTCAACTTTATGAGATAGTAAAATGAGGGGTTTGTTCTAGCCTTAGTGTACAGAGTAACACGCAGGAAAGTTTGATATAGTCTAGATATATTCATTCCTATCATATATTGGTGGGATGGAAGTCGGAAGGTAGTTGACTTGACTATTAGAAAATTGATGGTTTTTTTCAGAGCTTTACTATTTTTTATTTTTTTACCGTAGCATATTTATACTTTATTCTTCAAAACAACTCAGATGAGAAACTGTACCGTTTGATTAGCAGAGAAAGTGCTATTATGGGTTTTATTTTTCCTGCTTGAGTATATATCTCTGTGTTGTTAATGGTGTGTGGCTAATAGATTAAGATCTTTGTACATCTGGTTAATGTGCAACTATTTAACAAGATCTATGTGTTTGTGGAATTCATGCCCTGTATTCTCATGAGTGTCTCATCTCACATGCTGATTTGCAATGAAAAATAAAGCGTCACTCCCATCCTAACAACTCCAAAAGCTTTTACTCTCTGTTTTCCTGTTGCTGTTATTAAAGTTTGCTGAACTAACAAGAGAAAGCCACATGTATGCAATTGCAATTATTGGAAGTAAATAGTACTTATTTTAGAATCCAGAGAAAGTGGAAATAAAATTTTACCATGCCGCAAACTTATGAGTTGGGGTTTTGATATCGCTTTGCCATTTTAGACCAGTTCAAAGTTGGTGTAGTTCTGATATATCAGTGAAGTCAATTTCATTGTATGCTGCTCATTTTGCAGGAAGGAGCATTAAAGCAGCTATTCAAGCTGGAGCAGCACTGGCTGTTACTTCTTCAGTTATTGATGCCGGACATCAGACAACCAGAATAGACAATGGCAAGGAATACTACCCTTACACCACCAAGAAAAGATCCCCTGCTGAGAGTTAATTTCTCGACCCTCAGAAAGAAAGATGGTGCCATGGTGGTAAATTAGGGGGTAAGGTTTTCACTGTTTCCTGAATCGCCAATATGTTTCCTTTTCGGAGATGTAATCATACTCTTGGGTGTCCCCTCTCATATACCAACCTGTCGCGCCTGAATTGATCATTGAAATAAATATGCTTTTGTCATTTATGTTGAAAAGGTCTGTTACATTTTTGTTTTTCTTTTTATCGATTTTAGATGACTATTTTCATGTGTTAAAACTAATTCAAACAAAAATAATGGTGAAGGTACTTGTGAAAGTGAGGATTATGAACATTGTCTTCTAATGTTGAAATCTTTAGATTGCTCGTTGACAGCAAAATGCAACGCAACAGAGAATTTCTCAGATGTCTTTGATGTTGCTTTTATAGTTATAGCTTACTTTAAAGCAAATGATATGTGGGGAAAGGGAAGTGAAAGAAAGGTTGATTGATGAAATTTTTTATATGCATGGCAGATCGTTTTCATGTAATTACTTTCATTACATTTAATTAGTTCACAAAGTAGTATACGAAAAAATTAGTTTAACAAATTTTATATAAACAAAATTAGTTATTTTGTATATTATAATTATAATAATGGTAGAAGATTTTGTAAAGTAAATAGTACAGAAGTCTCGGACGCCTAAATGTAGGCAATGATATAATAAAATGGTCGAGTCGAGCCTCCACCATCATATGACTAGGTTCTTTTTTTTTTTTTAATAAAATAAAATATACGAATATTCGTGTTCTGTGTGGCCAGGCGGCTTGTAAACAATCAGCTCTCAGAAGCTCATGAAATCCAACCCAGTCCTTTCTTGTAATCTTATGAGAGTACTTTTCTCTTAGAAGTAGCTTAAGAAAAATACTTAATATTGCATACAAAAATGTGAATGAATATATATTCTAATTCTATATGTTAAAATTCATAGTTGGTTATACATACATATATATATATATATATATATATATATCTTGAGAAATCACAATTAATGTGAAATTCAAATTGGACTTATCTTTTTGACCCAAATACTTACAAATAGTAATGTTGCACTGCACTTGTTGAAATAAATGAAAAATCCTTGACCCAATATTGACATATGATCAAAGCTGAAATTTCAAGGAAATTACATTTTCTTAATAACATGAACATATAATAAAGTAAAATTGGGTTCCTAGCCACTTTCGTAATTTGATGAGATAATAATTGTTCGTTTTCTACTAAAAATTCGTGGATGCATTATGGATATTTAAAAGAAATGTTATTATTTGTAGTTTACTCAGACAACCTAAACCCATTTAAAATCCATTAAATAAATGTAATCAATTTTAGAAATAAAGTTTGAAATTGTCCCTTAAAATCACAACCAATTTTATTTGAATCTATTTTAAAAATTCTAATACTGGATTGTAAAATTTCCTACTAATGGAAAAGAGTAGCATATAAAACCGTCCTTTGTATCACTAACATTGTTACCCAACACATCCCTGTGGAGGTTCATTGCAGACGGCCCATTTCAAGACTATTAACATAAGGGGGTGTAGATTGATTTTGACGCTATATCAAAATGTGTCTAATTTACCTTGAGTTGATAGGTGAGGATTGTCAAACTTTATGAAAAAATTTATACATCTCACTTTTTACGGACGTGGGATCCCAACACATATTTTTCAACCCTTACGAATAGCAATAGCAATAATTCATTTATCGCACATTTTATTTGTTTCAATTCCAATAATTTGCGTCATTCACAAATCTTATACTGCCAACAATTGCAATTTTTTTTCAATTCATTTAAATTTCGATTATCAACCAAGTATGCTTTGAATTTGTGAGAACAGAATGCTACTTATTAAAAATATTTATTTTCGTGATTTCTTATCATATATAAGTTAAGTGAATAAATACAAGGGAAATTTAAAAATTTACAGTAAAAATTTCCAAAAAATACAGACACTTATTAAACCACTATATTAAAAATAATGAAAAAAAGAGTATAATTCAATAAACTATGAAATAATATTATAATTTTTCATAAATTTAAATAAACCTAATTTTAAAAATGAAATATGAATAATAAATTTATCAGTTTTAAATTATCTATTTTCAGAACGAATTTTGTTAAATTTAAAATTTTTGTAATATACATAAATATTTTTTTTTTCTTTTTAAATATTAAGAGCTTGAAAAATAAATTTAAATTATGTTTTTGTTTTCTACAATTTTTCAAAAAAAAAGGGTTATTTTCACTTTTTTTTCTGAATATTATATTTTAATGAATTTTATATTGACTATATTTTGTTAAAATAATCATATAAATATTAACAATGATATCTATAATAATCATCATTATACAATAATTTAAATTCAAAAACTATTTCGTTCAGTGTTTTTATGCACAACACTTATTTAGTACAGAGCGTACTAAAATGTTAAAGTTTCGGGTTCATTCATATTTCTACTATATAAGCTGGTCCATTAATGGACTCATTTATATTTTATGTACATTCACAAAATTGCAATTCATTATCCATGCTAACATTTGAAATTATACAATTATTATATTGATAGTAAAAATATTATATATTTTAAAAAATATTCAAATTAAATTCACTAGTTATTACCTCTCTTTAATTAATTTTTATTTTAATTTTTGAATAAGAGGTACATAAGATATGAAAGTCAATAAAGTGTTTTCTTTTTTAATTTTTTAGCTATTGATATTTGTTTTTATTCATTAAAAGAAAAATCTGGAAATACAAAGCATTTCAACATCCAACTAATACAAATTACCAAATCTTAAATATAATCCATTTTTTGCCAAAGTACCATTTACATCATATCAATACATTTTTTAAATATAAATAAAGAGAATCAAACACATTAAAGAAATATAAAACAAATCGAAACTATGTCGTATTTCCTTTTTTTTTTTTTTATCCTTAAAGTAATGTGTAGTAATTTAATCCTTTTTTCTTTTTTTTCCTATCATATTTTGCTTCCATTTAATATAAACATCATTTAATCCTTAACACTATGTTGTGCCAGTGACTCATATATATATATATATATATATATATATATATATATATATATATATATATATATATATATAATAAACAAAAAAAAAAAAAGAATATGGAGGTGGTGTTGTTTTTTTTTAAGACCGGAAACTGGGGGGTGCACACGATTTTTACATGGTTTATTGGGGGG
>CANUEY010699090.1:0-12736 GCA_948099555.1 Croton setiger | reverse complement strand
TATATATATATATATATATATATATATATATATATTATATATTAAATTATTCATAATTTAATTAGCACGCCACTAATGAATCCAGTCAAACTCAAAATTCTATTATTATTTAATTATGATAATCTATTTGGAATACAGATTAATCAAATAATATACTTGGTAAGTAAGCATAAGATTAGGGGGAAAAAATCTTATAAAAAAAAAAATAATGGTAGACTTTTCCTTAATAATGCTGTAGTACCTCATATATTCGAAGCTTAATTAAAAGTATTAAAGGCAGCCACATTTTGATAAGCGAGAAGTAATTAGAAAGATGATTATTATAAGCCAAATTGAAATTGGTCACCTTTTAATTCCAATGTCAAAAGTGTTGAATTACGACAATTTTTAATGTTAGAAACAAAATGCTAACCGTTAGAATAAGATTTTTCCAAGTCTAATAAAACAAGAGAGGCTATGACTGCTGAGCTGGATGTTACTACCCAATTCACAATTTACATTTCCAACCCTATATTATATGCCCATTTCATGGCTTGATATGTACCCCTTTTTATCATTTTCCAATTTTCATACTCCCTTGTCATTATCTAAATATTTATCAACTTGCCTTAAATTTAATCTTTTTATAAAAAAATTATTCTTTTTATAAGAGAAATAAAGTTTGCTGAATATATAATCATATTTTTCAAATATAAAAATATATTAATTTAAGAGTTCATTTAGATTGACGGGATACGAATGAATGTACCAATTTTTTTATTTGGTTAAATGCATGTTTTAGAGATATATAAAGAATATAATTAATATTTTAATTCCGTTATTAGGAAAAAGTTATAAAAAGTTATAAAATTGGTAAATCTCAATTCTTATGAATTTCTATCTCAACTATAAAGAGGGAGATTTGAGTATGATATGATATAATCTACTTATTTCATGAATTATTATTATTTTTTTTAAAACAAATTATAGAATTCGATGATTACATAAAATATTTAAATTCTATTATTCAAAATCTCTCAATCTATCTATGTTAAAATAAGTTAAAATAAAAAATTCTCAATTCGAAATAAACTAATAAACAAAATAGCATAAATGCATAATAAATTATGGAAATCAAGAGGGAGACTTGTACATGGAAATATTGGAGAAAATACAAAATTAAATTCTGTAAATTATAACTAACTGAAATTTATTTGGAATCTCAATTTGAAAATAAAAATTCAAAATTAGGTCTGGAAATGGATGTATGAATCAATATCATGGTAAAATGTTTTCAAATAACCAAACCTACAATCCTAAGTGAGAAAATAAGCTCGCCCCTTTTCATGGTTTGTATATTTTATACATCCACTGGAAAATAATTTGTCTACATATACTAAACCAATTAAATTGTGATATGGTTAGCCAATTCGTTCTTTTGAGAAAAAAACAATGTTCAGCGGATTTAAATTAACCATTACATTTTATATATGAGGTTAAGAAAAGTCTTAATTTAATTACATGTTTTCTTATATCATTTAATTCATATTTATTATTATTTTCACTATCAATTTTCACAAGTTCAATGGATTTATCCAAAAATAAACTCATACTGTCCACTTCCTTATTTTTCATTAGAAAGTCACAAATCAACCAATAGATAAATAAAATAATATATATACATAACACATTCTTTTTTTAAAAAAAAAAATCACATTCTTTTTAAATTTTGACTTAATCAACTAAGCAAATGACATAATATATACTTTTGCCGTTTTGGACATAGTAATTATCAGTTAAGCAGTCATTACCAGGGGGCCAAAAACAAAATAGAGAACCTTCTTCCTCAGCGATGAATATAAAGTGACATAATTGCTGACTAATGATTAATTGATTAATCATCACTTTCCCCAACATGTATTCCCCAGTTATGGCCTCAATTGAATTGACTATATTTCCTTTATTTAATACTTGAATTGTTCCTTTCTTGAATCAAACAGGAAATCAATCCTTACCCCACAATTTTCCTTCAATTTATTTACTTTTAAAATAGTTGATAAATAAGCTAATTAATTATTAATTGAGTATTAAACATAAAAACAACTTAAAAAAATTCTAAATGTTACTATAATATGTAATTTAATATATTTTTCATCTTTAAATCGACAAAAGCAAAGAAAATCAACAACTGAAAAAGTAATTAACATATTTTATTACTCTAACTTTTTGGGTTCTAGATTGACATTGTAAATATTAAACTGCGGTTAATTAAGTCGGGAAACATAAGCAATTAATATATAGCTGGCACTAATTCAACAATATACACAAGTTGCATCCGAGGAAGGTAAATTGAAATAAGGACCTTAATATCTACGAATTCACCTATGACGACTTGTAGTTTGATATTTGACTAGGTTATTCAAATAGGAGCAAATACAAAACAACAGGCAAATATGTCCAATTTTATTTATGACTTGATAGCTGTAGCACTAATTACATTTTTCTCATTACACTACAAATATTGTTGTAAAAGATGTTTCCAAAACAACGGATGCATATAAAATGTTGAAACAACGGCAACGTAAGACTTCCTTATTTGCTGGCAAAATCTACCAATTCCTCATTTCCTCCTATAACTCTTAAAACTAGACAAAATTAATATACATAAATTGGGAATTATACCAACCAAGTATGATAGTTTAAACTTAAGTGGCTCACGAACACTTGCGGAAACAAATTACACGAAGTAAATCGTGGGTTTGACTCTCTATCAAGCTAATATTTTTCTAAACATTCTGATGTATATGGAAACACCTCGTGATTAATCAAAAGAAAAAAAATATATATGAAATTATACAAATCTGTCTAGTTGGTTGGTGAGTGCTAAATTTTTGTATTATTGGTTAGTTCTAAGGTTAAATTATAAACAGTACCCATTATAACTGTCGCAGCACATAGAAATATTAATTAAGAGCTCATTGTCTCCTTCGATGTCCCAATAAATTATTAAAATGTAGGCATGAAAAGTGAGTGGAAAGAGTCTTTTTTTTTAAAAAAAAAAAAAATTAAAGTATTTCTAATATTGTCCATTGAACCAGTCAGTCTTCCACTGTATATGCTCACATTATTATCAATGGCTTTTTTCTTTCCTAAAAAAAAAAAAAAACCACAGCTTTGTGACATATTGTTTGTATATATTTACATATTAATGCCAGCTGAGGACAAACTGTTGAAGAATAAAACAAATGTAAAAACCATTCCATTATTTTTTTTATTGTCTTTCAATTTAGATATGATTTCAGTATTTGTAACCATTATTTACACAAAAGTCTTTTTCTTTAAAAATAAATAACACAAAATAATTTGTTATCACATTAAAGAAGCAACTGAGATTGAATAATAAATGCTTTAAAGCAAATAGCGTATACGAAAATATGAGTGTGAAATATTCAGAAAATTATATACTTTTGCTTAGTACATTTGATCTTATTGATTATTAAATAATTAAAAGAAATTAGTATGTACACCATAACCACTCAATTGGCCTTCACCATATAAACATCAGTTAAAAATATTAAATTTTCATAACTTTTTGTTAGTTTATTCATTTATAAAATAAAAAATTATTAAAAGGAATAAATATTTTGATGTAATCTCAATGAATCATACCTTTAATTATTTATTTTGTCAAACCAATCATTTTGACTAAGTTTTTTATAGGATGTTATTGTTTCAATTGCGTTTCTGTAAATATGTTTTCTCAATTTATGATGCTTAAATTAATAAGCCATCTTTTCTTTCATAAGTCCTTTATTTTAATTATAAACTCAAAAAAAAAAAAAAAGTAATCAAATGTGAAAATTTTAATCTAACAACAGAAAAAAAAAATATTATTTTCAATGATATGTGGATACATAATATTTTGAAAAATTTTACGTAAAAAAAAAAAAGAAAAAAAGAAAAAGTGGTGCGATTTATATTTAGAAAATAAAAGTGGTCTAAATTGGAACAAAAGAATTGATAGAAAAGCTGACGAATATTACATACACCAAAACCAAACACGTTTTCCTACGAATAGAATGTTCTCACATCACATAATGAAAAAATTTAATTTCTTGACAATAATATTAGTGTAAATAATTAAGCACTATGTCTTAACTGCTCAACTGATTATGATTGTTTTAGTTAAATAGCTATAAGAATGAAAATAAAAAAAAATCAAATAGTGTTGTTCCCATAATGGGAAATTCATTCCACTATTGGCTCTTTTTAAATTATAGGTAATTCTTAATTATGACTACATACGCAATAACTTATTTTTTTTCTGAAATCATAATATATGGTAATAATTAAACAACTTTACAAAATAAAATAGTCTTTGGAGAAAATCTTTTTGATCCAATTTTTGAGGGCAAATTCGTCATTTGGGCATAAAAATTTGGGAAATTATTGAAAAATAAAAAAAAAAAGGAAAGCCACCCATAAAAGAAACAAACATAACACACCGCGTAGACTCAACAGACATAGTCAACAGAACAGAAACTATATTTCTCTCTCTTCCCTCTATAAATACCCCCAGGATCTCCTTACTCCCTCGATCAACAACCACATCTATAATCAACTCAACTCTTCTTTCTTACTAGTTTCTCTTTACATCTCTTTCAGCAGATCTTCAAATTAATATTAAATTTCAATTCCCTGAATCTTGTAATTTACTTATGCCAAGAAAAGGAATGAGAACTATCTTCTTCAAGCCATCACCGGCCAGTTCTCCGATGAGGTCACCACCGCATCGCCATACTTTCTCCGACACGATGATGGATGAAAATATTGAGAACGCTCAATCACTCATTTCTAAATGGGATCCTAATTCTTCGTCTCCCTCTTCTTCCAATTACTGTAACATCACTTCTCTTTTCTCTGATGAAAACCGCCTTGAAGCCAAACAGTACCTCAACTCTGTCAAAGAACTACAGTCTGCGATGCAACACTACATCAAATTAGAAAATTACGATCCTGAAAAGCTCATTAAAGCTCAATATCTTATGCAAACTGCCATGAAAAGACTTGAAAGAGAGTTTTATCAGATCTTGAAGTTCAATCGTGACCAACTAGATCCTGAATCTGTTTCTAGTCACTCTTCTAGAGCTTCGAGGTCAAGTGTTTCGGATTTTGAATATGAATCGGAGGAGGATGAATCGTCGTCGAGATATGGTGACTCGGTGTCGGAAGTTGAGCGAGTTTCTATGCTGGCTATGGCAGATTTAAAAGCAATTGCAGATTGTATGATTTCTTCTGGCTATGCAAAAGAGTGTGTTAAAGTTTACAAAATTGTTCGTAAATCGATTGTTGAGGAAGCTTTGTATAATCTCGGTGTTGAGAGATTGACTTTTGCCCAAATTCAGAAAATGGATTGGGAAGTACTGGAAATTAAAATCAAAAGCTGGTTAAATGCAGTCAAGGTTGCCGTTAAGATATTGTTTAATGGAGAGAGAATTCTCAGCGATTATGTCTTCTCTGCTTCCGATGCTATAAGAGAATCTTGCTTTGCTGAGATTGCAAGAGAAGGTGCTCTGGCCTTGTTTGTATTCCCAGAAAATGTAGCCAAGTGCAAAAAAACGCCTGAGAAAATCTTCCGCATTCTCGACCTCTACGAAGCAATTGCCGATAACTGGCCTGAGATTGAAACCATCTTCAACGACGAATCAACCTCCGCCGTCCGATTACAAGCAGTTAATTCACTGATCAAACTCGGTGAAGCCGTGCGCACAATGCTAACAGATTTCGAGTCGGCAATTTCGAAAGACAATTCGAAAACGCCAGTGCCTGGAGGTGGGGTCCACCCCTTAACAAGATACGTAATGAACTTTATTTCTCTTTTATCGGATTACAGCGGCATCTTATCCGATATACTCGCCGATTGGACTTCAGCCAACCAGTCACCATTACCAGAATTTTACTTCGGCAGTCCGGTACCAGATCAGGATGGCAATAGTTCCTCGGCGATTTCTGTAAGGTTAGCTTGGCTTGTCCTCGTTTTGCTCTGCAAACTCGACGGAAAAGCTGAGCTGTACAAGGACGTAGCACTTTCTTATCTATTTCTGGCCAATAATCTTCAGTACGTGGTTAACAAAGTCAAGACATCGAGCTTGAAATTACTCATCGGCGACGAATGGATAGTGAACCACGAAGCCAAAGTGAGACAATACACTTCGAAATACGAGCGGATAGGGTGGAGCAAAGTTTTCGCGTCGTTGCCGGAGAATTTAATGGCGTCGATGACTGTTCATGAGGTGGCAGAGCAGTTCAAGCGATTTAATTCCAGTTTCGAAGAGGTGTACAAAAAGCAGATTTCGTGGGTGGTGCCGGACTCGAAATTGAGAGACGAAATTAAAGTTTCGCTGGCCAGAAAACTAGTGCCGGTGTATCGGGAATTCTACGAGAAGTTTCGGGCGGTAGTGATTAGGGATATCAGGAGTTCAGGAATTGTCAGATATGCCCCTGATGATTTGGAAAATTACTTTTCAGATTTGTTCTTTGGTACAACCGGAAGAACTGCAGGAAGTATTTCGTCAGGTTCTCCAACGACGTCGGTTTCATCGTCTAGAGGTGGGAAAAGTCGTTAAAGGGAATATACATTTAAAAATTAGGCGCGTGTTTTTATTGATTAAAAATGATACGAATAATACAAAACGAGGCGTGTACATTTTTATAGGAGCATAATATATTATGAAATTATATTCGAGAAAGAATATTGTAAAAAGACATACGAAAGTAATTAGAATTCTTTCAATTTTTTTTATAGTATATGATTTGTTTATTTGGAGATAATTTTGATTTTTTCGTAATTACCTTGGATCATTGCGACAGAATATAGAATAAGTAAACAATAAATAAATAGAGTAATAGAAAATATAAATAGAAAGCATTCTCATTAACAAAAATGGAAATTGTCAATTTACACATTATTTTATTTTGCTTGCTTATGTATTTTCTAGAACTCAATTAGCTGTCTAACTCTTCTAAACTAATTGATGATAGAATATACTTATATTTTAATTTTATAGCGTATGCACGCACACAAGCGCTCACGATATTCGAGTGTGTCTTGGCCCATCCGACCTTTGTCGCGAGACATTTGATGATGCATATATGACTAATAATATTTGTAAGGGGTTGTTGGGTAAAATAGTTGATGAAAGATTCAGTCTCCAGAAAACTTTTTTTGTTACATAAATGTCATTATCATTCTATTCATAGAAAATATGATTACATCTCATTACAAATATAGAACTAATGAGAAAGACAATAACATTACTAAAAGATGAAATATTCATACTTAAATTTTCGATGCTACTTTTGGTGGCAATCATAAACTACAAATCGATTCTTCATTGGTCTTTAGACAAGTACAATCGGAAAAATTTAAACACAAACTTCTCACAATTGTTTCTTTTATATAAAAAGAGAACCAAACTCTCCTAAAAGAGAAATCAACTCTTATATCTCAAAAGTAAGAACAAAAACTTTTATTAGAAGGAGAATAAAAGGACAAAATATAAAAACATAAGATCTACCAAAAAATTTAATAGATTTGAAATTATTTGCTAGGATAGCCAACCGCGGTCAAGAGTTTAAAAGAATAATAAGTTCAGAAAAAAGAAATGAGGCTAGGGTTTGAGAGAATGGCTAGTTTCCAAGAAAACTTAATATAGAAGAATGATGTGTTGAATATATGCATATTGTTGATATGTAGCACGCGTTAATTTTTAAAAAAATTTTTTATATATAAACGTAAATGATACTATCATAAAAATAAGTCTATGAAATTAGTTAGTTATAATTCATTATCAACAATTAATCCAAACTGTGTTTTGCCTAATTAATTTGGAAGTTTTGCATTCTTCAGACATTGCATGAGTATAAATTAGAGTAATTTAATTTTGATATTTCATATTTGCATGGGGAAGGAATTGTAATATTCATTATGACTCAAAGTTCAATATTTAAACCAAAACCAAAGACTGGATCCTTTGTCATATCATTATTAATTTTATACATTTTAAATTTTAATAATTAATTATATTTTTTTAAAGAGTATACAAAATTGATTATTAAAAAATATTAAAAAAACCAGTATCACTTATTTATAATCAAAATAATGTTTATTATTATAATATGATTTGAATTTATTTATAAATAACTAAATTAATTATTTTTTTATTATAATTTAATTAATTAATATTTAAAATTATATTTTTATTAAAATATAATTTAAATATAATTAACTATCATGAATAATTATATAGTATTTTTATTATAATATAATATAAATTTAATTAATATAATTAAAATATTATTTATTAGAATATAATTTAAATTTAATTAAATAATAACTATAAATAATTATATACAGACAACTTTACATATTAAACTATGAGAGTTTTAAAAAAATAATACAAATTTTATAGTGAAATTAAGAGATTAGCACATATTTCTAAAAATTAAAAAAATAGCATATTTTTTATAAAAAATCCAAAATTGCTCTTGATATATATACAAGTATATATAGATTATATATACTCGAGGTATATATACAAGTATATATAGACTATATATACTCGAGTATATATACTAGTATATATAGACTATATATACTCAGGTATGTATTATAATTTGTAAAATCCATTGCTATGATCTATGGAGTATATAAAATAGTATATGTGGTTTCATATATGCTGGGTAATATGCTATTTATTCATATATATTGTCATATATACCAACAAATGAAGAGTATATATGACAGTATATATAGATCATATATACTGTTACAAAAATTATGTATGAACAATTTATGCCAATTTGTGAAGGTCATGTGCTATGATTTGTGTGGAGTATATATAATAGTATATATGATTCATATATATCACGTTATGTGTTATTTTTGTGGTATATATATTAGTATATATAGTTTATATATACTGTCATATATATCAACAAACAGAATTTTGCAATAGATTTTGATAGCAACCAATTTTCAATCATTACTTAGAACAGCAACACAAAAATCAACAACATCAGGTCATGTGCTATGATTTGTGTGGAGTATATATAATAGTATATATGATTCATATATATTAGGTTATGTGTTATCTTTGTGGTATATATATTAGTATATATAATTTATATATACTGTCATATATACCAACAAACATAATTTACAACAGATTTGAAAAAAAAAATGAAAACCTAAAATGGAGGAAGAGAATTTATAAATCATATACAGTTCATAAATAGAGGATGATAATTCACATACAATTCATAAATCAAATTAAAAACCTAAAATAGAGGAGGAGAATAAAAAAAGACGAATGAGTAGGAGGAGAAGAAGAAGAAGGAGGAGGAGGATGACCTAAAATGGAGGAGGAGAAGGTAAAATAGAGGAGGAGGAGAAGAAGAAAAGACAGAGGAGGAGGAGAAGAAGAAAAGACAGAGGGGGAGAGGAAGAAAAAAAAAATAAGAAGAAGAGACGAAGGAGAAGAAAAAGAAGAATAAGAAAGGAAAAATTGGTGTTAGAAAGAAAAGGAAAAAAAAATTAAATGAGTTAGTTAATTGGAAGGGTATTTTAGTCCTATTATTAAAATATGTGCTATTTTTTTAATTTTTATAAATTTGTACTATTTAGTTTTTTTTAATGAAATAATATACTATTTCATACAAATACCCTTAAACTATTACTATTAAAACAATATACTATTAAAATAATATTTCATATTAGAATATAATTTAATTTTAATCTATTAATTACTATAAATAATTATGTAAAGACAATTTTTTATATTAAATTATAATTTAAATTCAATGAATTATTATAAATAATTATATATAGACAATTTTATTTTCGATAATGTAGATTTTATAGGTACGTTTTGGGTGAAATCAAATAACCTCTCATTCTCATATTTATATATACTACTAGTTTTTCTTAGCGTGTGTTAATTTATTTTATATTCTTATTATTATATTGTTATTAATTTGATTAAATATCTCTAAGTATTATTAATTAAATTTTTAAAAAATTGATTAATTATATGAATATAAATAAATTTTTAGATTTTTCTAAAAATAAAATTTATCAAAATAAATTTTTTATTTTGCTCTTAGGTTTTGATATCAGCGAAAGAAGAGCCAGAAGCGACATTATCTCCTGCAATGGATGCTGTGGTGAGAGTGTTCAAACGTGTTAGTGATCTATCCACGGGTGAGGGTGACCGCATGAGTTCAGCTGTTGCTGATGATGCATTTTGCTCCGTCCGGTTACTGGTTGCATTATCACAGGATATCAACTTAGTTGAGAAACAGGGATCTACAATTAAATCAATTCAGGAAACCACTGGTGCCATTGTGTGTATTTTAGCAGGTGTTCTTCTAGTAGCATTTTTTTTTTTGGTGTAGCAAATGATGATGTTATTTACTGTATCCTCTTTTTCACTCTAAAATATTTATGAAGTGTAATGCCTTCTACTGGATGTACCTTCTTATGCTACTACAGATGCAAAAGGTTTCAAAAGCATTAGAAGCAGTGGTCGGACACTTAACAAAGTCTTGGTTGATCATAGTGTCATTCCCTTGTTTGAGAAAACTGTGAGTTTAATTTCGAAAGTTCATGGTTTGAGACTGTTGGAATCATGAATTAATTCATGGTGCTTTACAGTGGGTGCAACAGTTTCCCAGGAACGTTCTGCTGAATGCTGCTGCTCCTCAGATTGTAATTGGTTTTGATTAGTCCTTTTCCTTGAAGAGGGATCCTTCGATACATGATCGAGAAATACATCTTAACAAAAATCCTGCAATCTGGACTATCATTTATGGACAAGATTCTGCACTTGGTGGATTACGGTCTGCAGGACTTGGTTGTGCTACTGGTCCTATAGTTACCCAGGTGGGTTTAATCCTTAACTTCTTGTTACTAAATATGATTTGAAATCTTGGATTGCTTTTTGGTTCCATTTTTAAGGTTTCAGGATCTTTGTTAGGATGACTCCAAATTCCAATCCCATATGGCATAAAATCTGAAAGATGGGGAGGTGGGGGTTGTGTTGAAGGATGGATTCTGACTTGCAGAATGATTTACTCCATTCTTTGATTAGGAAACATTTTAGGAATGTTGCTTGATTAGTTAATGAAAAGTTCTTCAAATAAGCATCAATTTCTTTCTCTTTTCCATTAAAAGATAATGACATTCTTTTGGTACGATTCATTTCAGTCTTATATATTTAAAAGATAATGTCAAGATGCCAGTCTCTCTATTATGACATTCTTCCATGGTCTTATACATATATTCTTTCTATATTTCGATTGATCTTGATGAGCAATATTGTTATCAATTATTCAGATGCCACAAACAATGCAAGTGTCTCTTTCATACGCTGAGGACATCATTCGTCGTACTAATGGAGCAATCCTTACAATACAGGAGAGAGTAGAGGTTGCCTAATGAAATTACTATGGAAATCAAGGGTGCCACTTCTCAGTTTCAAATAGCTAAGCAGCTTATTCAGGTAATTCGTCTTCAATAGTTAGACAGCTTTTTTACTGTTTTACATTGCTGCACTTCATGTTTACTCCCTATTAAGAACTTGGTTATTATTATTTTTTCTTTCCCCATAAATAGGAAGACTAAAAACCAATTCATAATTATAAAGTTAAATATCTTCACAAGTTTGGTTATTTCATCTTCTGCATATGGGACCCGAGCTTGGGTTCATTCATCATGGGTAATTTAACCTTGTATGATTGAGTTGTCTGAAAACTGTTATCTTTTAGCTTATGTAGAGAGAGGATAGATTAGTTTTACATATGACAGAGCATTTTGTGTGCAGGATTTTATCGACAGTCTGGAGCCGACGCCTGATTTCGTTTTCATGAGCTGCCGAGACCAGCTACCCTTCATCTTCATTTGCATTTGCATCACATTTAGGATATTCAAGTTTTGGAGGAGGGTATGGATTCCTAACTGGGGGAGTTTAAATGGATCCATCTCCTTTTTCAGGGCTTGAATTTGGGTTGGCTTAGAGAACGGATTTTAATGGGCCTTTTTTTTTTTTAGATTATTTTCAGCTTTCTTGCCGTCTTTTTTGGATTGGCATTTACTTGTCCAACACTTGTTTGTTTCTATTATTAGTTAAGTTTAACTAATATATTTAGTGCCCATCTAATATAATTTTAAAATAAAAAAATAAAAAAAAATGAAATGTTGAATCTAATATTAAATTAATCATTCATTAAAAAGAAATTTCATAATAGGAATGAACATATATTCACTAGTTTTTATTTATTAGAGGAAAAAAAATACTATTTTATCCCTTTGGTTTGATGGATTATAGTTTTTTGTCCATGTAATTTACAATTTAAATTATTTTATCTCTATTTTTTAAACAATTACACCAATTATAATTTAGTTTGTATTCTCTACGCTTTTTAAAATTACTTTACAACTTAAACAACTATTAAGTTAATGATATTTTTTAGTTATTGATAAATACTTGTATTTACATTTTATATATAAGTTAATATGTATATTTATTAATATTGTGATATAATGGTAAATAATGATATTTATCTAATATTTTGTTATAATAAAGTTTCTAAAAGTGATATTTGTTCAGTTTTTTTCTTTGCTTAAAATTTGATTCAACTATTAAAATTTCATAAAATTAACAAGACAAGAGTTATTGCGTGCATAATGCAAGAATTT
>CANUEY010698899.1:0-11923 GCA_948099555.1 Croton setiger | reverse complement strand
TTTATTTTTTTTTTTTTTTTTTTTTTTTTTTTTTTTTTTTTTTATGGTTTGGTAACAGAATTTAAAGCAGTTTTTAAAGGTTTAAGTAGGCTTTTATAATTTAATCTCTTAGCTTGGTCTGTCCAAGTTAACTAGGTTGCAAACTCTACCCTTACTACATATGACCAAACTGTAATAAATTAATAACAGGTTGTGTTACTTGAGAACATTGAAGTTGAGTACAGATCTAAATTGTAACAAGTTAAGAAAATAAAGGATATTATGGGAACGAAAGGGTCTAAAAAGTTTGTAACTTTGGTGGTTCTGACTATAGCTATAGGGGCTGAATGCAAGAATTATTCAACTGTACAACACCCTTCACTTCATACTTGTAAAGCCCATATTGGTTTTTGGTACACTGTACAGATTCACCTCCCTTCCACTGTATTACTAGAGAACCTCTCTTGAAAGATGGTAAAAAGAACAGTACACAAGCATATTAGTTTGCATATTTATAGTATATTTATTATTGAAGCTCTTTAAGCTAAACATTCTCATTACATTACCAAAGGCATATGATATTTGATCTTAGCTTTTTACAAATACTTGCAATTTTTCTTTTGATCAGCAGAGATGTTGGCTAATTGTAATAATAGTTACATTCTTCGTTCTCTAAATCTGTGTCAAAACAGGCTTGGTTCACTTCAAACCATACTTCGCGGAATACTGTAATGATGAGACCATGGTAATTATCAGAATTTAATGTAAGATAGCATGCTAATAATTCTTCAAGTTCTTCTGGTCGGCTAATCCTTTGTTCTTTAATCATTTCAATCATTGAATCTCTGAAATCTTTCTGGGGATCATACGAACATTTCACCACCGCGAAGCTTTCTAAGCCGTTGAATCCTTCTATTGAAGTTTTCTCTTTTGCTTTCTTTTTCATTTTCATCTTTGCTGCTTTCATATCTTCCAGTGCTTTTATTTTGCAGGTTTCGGCTCTTGAAGTTCTTGGAGAATTAACTCTCACTTTGCTGTTCTGTCTTGTTCCTTTCCTCTGTAACTCTCTACTAATGTACAGAGATTTTCTCTGCTGTTCATTTCTTGCCTTGAGCTCTTCAATTTTCTGTTCTTTCAATTTTTGCCACTCTGAACTAAAATTTTCCTCAGAAAATCCATAATTTTCATTTTCAGCAGTAAAAACACAATCTTTTTCGATTTTTCTTCGATAAGAGAGAGAATCTGTATCTGTTTCCTTCCTTAAATCAAAAGCTGCTAACTTACAATCAACCCTTTCAGGAATTCCACCTTTTCTTGGTACATTTTTCCTTGGAAATCCTACTGCTTCATCAAATTGTAATCTTTTCTCTACAGACTTCCTCAATATCTTCTCTCTGTCAATTCTCAACCTTGGAGTTCTGATTTCTGCTACTTCTCTTACACAACTTCTCAGTTGTGGCAAGCGCTCAACATCTTCTTGTAATCCTCTGTTTTTCTTTACACGAGAAATCTTATTATTTAACTTTTGAGACTCTGCATTTCCATTCACTTTAGAAGGTGGAAATTCAAGATCATCATCAGAATCAAACCGTACCGATCGAATCACACCACCATTCTTGAAACCATCAACACTATCATCACCAAAAGACAATCTCCAAAACTCATCACCTTCACCTCCATAAAATTTCCCTCCACCATTAGAGAAGCTTGTTGCTGTTGTAGTCGTCGTCGTCGTACAAGCAGAATTACATTTCCCTTTTTGCTCGACTTTTGCAGGTTTTGGTCCTGAGTTTATGCTCATTTGCTTGAACTTTGTAGTCCAAGAAGTGGGCAAAACATGAGAAATCAAAAAGGGACGAGAAGAAGAAGAAGGTTTCTTCTTTCCCCATTTCATGTTATCTAATCAAAAGGGTATTAGTATTAGTAATTGAATTCTTTGTTATGGATGAGTATTTGGTTTTGGTTACTTAAGTTTAAGAAGTTGCAGAGAAGAGAAAAAGGTGATAAGAAAGAAAGAAGAAGAGGGTTTTCTAGCAGTTGAGGGACAGTTAGGCTTATAAATAGGGACGTGGGTTTCTTACTTGTTTTATGATAGAATTTGTTTAAATTTTTTATTTTTCAAAAGAAAGGCCCGCTCTAAATCTTGTGACCACTTTGCTTCACTTTAATTTTCTTTTCCACTTTGTGGTTTGTACTTGAATATAATTCATGTCTAGATGGGGACCTCTTTTGATCTCCAATGTCCATAAACAACATAACTACTAACAATATATTAATACTTATTTTTCTTTTATTGGTTATAATTGCTCAAATACTACATGAAATAAATGCATTGCATTTCAAAAAATCCTACGATTATATCATTCTTTTTGATAAAAAATTGATTATAAATGATATACCGAACAAAATTGTGTCAATCAAATTTGAAATTTTAAGGTCTGTTCAGCTAAAAAATTAATTTAAACTGAACCACGTACACTTGACATTAATATTTACATTGAGTGTTTTATATAGCCTATTACAAATGTGAACAACCTGTAAACATTGTAGTTTAAATAAATAATTTTGCCAAAGTAATGGCAGAGCAATTAATTAATTTAAATTGAACTTTACACAGTTGACATTAATATTTACATTGAGCGTTTTATATACGTGTATTACAAATGTGAACTAACTTGTAAATATTGTAGTTTAAATAAACAATTTTGCCAAAATAACGGCGGAGCAAATAATAGCTTATTAGATAGCAAGAAGCAAGTTGGAAATAATAATAATAATAAAAAAAAGGTTGATTTGTTAGAGTGCATGAGAACAGAAAGAAAGAAATAGGAAATGGAAGACAACTTTTTGTCATGAACTGAAACAACTGCTTGGCTTTGAAGTAGAGAGGCAGATTTTGGAGAATTAGGTCTGTCAGTTGGTTTTTATGATTTGGAGAAGTTCAGAGTTCTCTCCTTCCTTTTCTCATTTTCTTTTCTTTGTTAAAATCCAATTGGGTTCCTTCTCTCTCCCTTTTTTGCCCTTTTGCTTTATTTTTTAGTAGAATGACTTTAAATCAAAGATCAATAATATATCAAGAAGTGGGCATTAGAACCTGCAAGTTAGGTTCGGTTTTAGTGGTAAGGCCTAGTAAGATCTATACCCAAATAATAAGCCCAAAAAAATGGTATTCTGATCCATTAAATTTGCTATGTGGAAAAGCAAGAATTGCATTCCAAGAACAGAACAGAATCACTCATTCTTGAGTTATAATTGAGGCATCACTTTGTTTAGAAGAAACCAAAAAGGCTAAATATCCTAATTACAAATAGAGAGGTTGGTAATATCACAGTTTGTTCACTTTGGCCAAATTTAGTTATCCCTAATATTAAGTTTCAATGCACTATTTTTCTCAATGTGTATTCCCACCCACCAATAAAAAATACTATCATGTTATAAAAACTGTTTATAAAAAGTTAATTAGTTATTTGAGTATAGTTTAAATGTATAATAGCCGTAAATTAACAACATTATCTTTTTTTTTTTAAAAAAACAAATTAATTTTCTTAAAACTATCTCCTATAAATAATATTAAAAAAATAAATTTTAATATTTTCATCGGTCAAAATTTTTAAAATTTTTATGAAAAGTTATTGTTAAAGAAGCATTATCTAATACCATATTAAGCAATTGATATCACATTTAAAAAAAATTCATTTGCCACGTGATTTATTAAAAGTTGGGCATTGAAATTTTAATTAATAGACTGCACTGAGATTTAACTATTAAATCATTGGATGGTGCTATTTTCAGAATATGATTTATCATTCAAACAAAATTGCCCTCGACCGTTGTTTCATATGGGCAAAGGTTTGTGATGGGAATTTTATGGATTGAGGTCATTTCCATTCATGGTAGCCCTTATTAGGCCTGCTATGCAAGCTGCCCATGTAATAGAACAAGGAAAGGTTGGTCATTTACAACTTACATTTGATTGTCAAATTCAAATGAAAAATTGCAATAACTCTATTCTCTATTGTTTGTTCCACTCAATGAGAAAAGTTATATTTGCTATTTGTTAGAAAAGGAAAAAGAAGAAGAAAAACATTTGAAATTGAAGGTAGTGATTACTTCAAATTTTGTAGAACTCTCCTTTATACATGGAAGTTTCCTACAAATGCTCACCCAATCTAACCAGAAAATCAAATGTTCTACCCAAAAAAAAAAGAATTCAATTTTGATAAGACTTGCTTTTGTCCTTTTCTTTTCTGGTAAGAAAGTTGGTTTAAGAAAGGCATAAACATCCTTTAATGAAAATAGAATGTCCACCCAACCATTTAGTTCCACTTTACTACAAATAATAATTATATAAAATTCCATAGAGTATTTCATAATTAATTACAATAATTAATTTCTTTTAAAGAAAAAGGCATATCAGGAAGAGTATTTTCCATGCAACAGAATTACAGGAAGTTTATAACTAGAGTCCAAGAAAATGTTGACAACTTAAAATTTAAAAAGTTGAAGTTCCATATTCCAAATCAAAACCCATTAATCTAATCACAAAATCTAACCAATTTTTGATCTTCCTACCAGCATATGTATGTATATATAAAGCTCTCAATTTAGCTTCATTTTCACAAATGGCTGTACTCAGTGAGCCAAATTGTTTTCTGGTAGTGATTTTTCTTTTAGGAATTTCATATGTTAGAGCAGAAAATGAGTATATATCAGCTGTAGGTGATCCTGGAATGAGAAGAGATAATTTGAGATTGGCAATAGAAGCTTGGAATCAATGCAATGAGGTTGGAGAAGAAGTTCCTAATATGGGTAGCCCAAGAGCTGCTGATTGTTTTGACATTTACAAGGCTTCTTCTCCCAAGGCAGGAGGTAAAAAATTCTAAGCTTTCTGGGTTTTAATTTTATTTGCATTTCTTGTTTTGATTAATACTTTTAAGTTCCTAATTTGGGTAAAAATTTCTAAGCTTTCTGCTGATTTTACTATTATTATTATTATTAATTTTTTTTTTTTTTTGTAGAAAACAATTGTTCTATCTGCAGTTTGGTGCCACATATGTTGGTTCATAGAGTAACAGAAGCAGATAACAAATTAGGTGTTGGAGACCCTTTTCTTGGAATTCAAGCAAAGACTTTATATGATGTAGATCTTTATGCTGCAGAGAAGGAACTTTACTTAGGCTCTAAATGTCAAGTTGAAGACACACCAAATCCATGGCAATTTTGGATGATAATGCTTAAAAATGGTAATATGGATACTTATGCAGCTAAGTGTCCTAAAAATGGGCAGAAAGCAGGACCTTTTGGCCCTGATTCTGGGTTCCCTTGTTTTGGACATGGCTGTATGAACCAACCATTTATGTATCATGACTATACTACCTTGCAGGGTCCTAATAGGACCACTCTTAAAGGTAGGTTTTATGGGTCATGGGATTTGGATTCGGGTTTCGGAAAAAGGTTTTTAGGTAACATTTCTTATTATTCTGTTACTTGGGAGAAAGAACTTGGAAAAGGTAGTTGGGTTTTTCATCATGTCTTGAAGACTTCAACTAAGTATCCTTGGTTGATGCTATACTTAAGATCAGATGCTACTTATGGACTTTCTGGTGGCTATCATTATCCAACTAGAGGAATGTCCAAAATTGTGAGTAATTTTTTTTTTCCTTTTCATACTCTTGTTGAAAAAAAAAATACCCTTTTAAAAGTACTTAAAAGATTTAGTGAATTAATTACTTACCTGATCTAAAAGAAGTCCATTTTTGCAAGTTTTCCTTATAAGTTAGGCAATTAATGATGACAAATTTACTATATTTATTTATGTGCAGATACCAGAATCACCAAATTTTAAAGTAAGGTTCACTTTAAATGTAATCAAAGGTGGGGGTCCAAGCAGCCAGTTCTACCTAATGGATACAGGAAGCTGTTGGAAGAACAATGGACAGCCTTGTGATGGCAATGTTACTTCAGACGTTACTCGTTACAGCGAAATGATACTAAATCCTAACACAACTTCATGGTGTCAGCCTAACAACCTTAAGGTCTGTCCACCTTACCATACATTTCCAAACGGGACACGTGTCCATCGAAATGACACTGCTCGCTTCCCTTATGGAGCTTACCACATGTATTGTTCTCCTGGAAATGCATTATACCTTGAACAGCCTTATAGTTTGTGTGATCCTTATAGCAATCCTCAGCCTCAGGAGATACTGCAGATTTTGCCACATCCTGTTTGGGGTGATTATGGATATCCAACACGGCAAGGTCAGGGTTGGATTGGTGATCCAAGAACATGGGAACTTGATGTAGGAAGGTTGTCAGAATCACTCTACTTTTATCAGGTTTGTTTGTTTGTTCAACGATTTCCTGATATCGCTAAAAAAGTTCTGAAATTGTTAACTATTTCTGTAATTGTTGCAGGATCCTGGGACTAATCCAGCTAAGAGGCGATGGATGTCTATTGATTTAGGAACCGAAATTTTCAAAGCTCCTGATCAGATTGCTGAATGGACTGTTACAGATTTTGACATCCTCGTACCTAAGCAATGATGAAGATTATTGGATAGTTTTTCTTCATAAAAAATGAAGAAACAGAGATTAGATTTTTTTTTTTTTTTCAATTTCAAGTATGTATTTATGTTGCATAGTTGAAGATTTATAATTCTTTTTTATATTGATTTTCTCTGCTAAGAAAGCAGAAATAAATTTTATGTAATCTGTATTTTTGCTAATCAAAATCAGTAGAAAAATCTTTAGACATTTGACAGTGATGTCTCTTGCATGAAGTTGCCTTAAAAACATATTAACATTATAAGGCCAAAACAAGAAAAATAAAATCTCTCTGAAATTTCCAATTCAGCTACTGTCCATTGGAAACTGCATACTTTTCAACTTGTATATTTCTCTTTCGCTATACCACTAATTTAAGGGTATGTTTTGGTAAACAATGGAAAATGGAAATTAAAATAACATATCATTGCATTATTTCAAAAAATTGGAGCCCATCCCTTTTTCTGGAATTATTTTCTAAATAAAATCTTAGTCTTTCTGAAATTTAAATTTTACAAATTTGACAGAAATTAGAGTTCCTCAGTACTTTGAAACAGTTCTAAATTTAAGTCTGTGAATAAATAATGTCTATAGAAAATAAAATATTACTTCTTATTTGTTCTTCCTCAGATAGTTCTCTATAATCTAAGTCAGCTTCCACAGACATAGGAGGCCTCTTACTGTAATTGCTTTGCATACACCAAACTGCAAGCCTCATCATCTCAGCTGCTTCTGATTTGTGCAATTCCATATCATTACTGCGGCTATCAACCAGCTGATTTTCTTTGGCTTTTTCCATGAAAACAGGAAGCAAATAAGGCACAGAATCCCAGGCAATGATCTGTCAACATTTTTCTTCCACACATTAATTCCATAACCACTACACCAAAATAATAGACGTCCACTTTCTCTGTAATAGCTGAATTAAACCATTCAGGAGCCATGTATCCTGTGGTTCCTCTGGTTCTGGTCATAACCTGACTTTGGTCTCTATCAATCATCTTAGCCAGACCAAAATCTGATATTTTTGCGTGGAGATTTTTGTCTAACAGGATGTTCTGGGGTTTGATATATAGGTGGAAGATTCGCATTCTGCAATCCTGGTGCAGATAGGTCAACCCTTTTGCTATGTCTATGATAATGTTTTTTTCTGGTTTTCCAATCCGGAGTGTGGGTTTGCTTGTTTGTAGAAAATCCATTTAACTAAGGAGCCATTGCACATGAACTCATAAACCAAAAGCCTATGCAATTTTCCTGTGCAGAATCCAATTAACTTAACCAGATTTATGTGGTGGATACTTCCTATTATCTTGACTTCAGCTAAGAATTATTGCTTCCCTTGATCTGATGATCTAGTGGCTTCACTGCTATTTATCACTCCATTTCTCAACAAAAACTGTCCCAAACACCCCTCCTCCCAGCTTCTTCTGGAAATCTCTAACTCATCTTTCTCTGCAACTTTTTCTGATGGCTCATTGTTTTCTTCATCTTTTCTGTTGAAATGAAGAAATGTATAAAAGAAAGGATAGAAAACAAAACCACAGTAGGAACAAAGATATAAACAAAAACAAAAAACCCCTTAGCGAATAACAGAACAATGAAGATTATTACTAAAATAAGGATAATTGTAATCCAAATCTTTGTAATTGAAAAGCCAAGAGACTTGCTGGTTCAAAGAGAGTGTCTTTGTTTTTCAATATGTGTTTCTAAGCCTTTGTTTGCAATTGTATTGAGGGGAATGGGTGGAAAAGAAAAGAATAGCTCATTTACAATAAAATTTCCTGGAACTGACTGTATTTTCCTTTCAACTTCCACGATCGTGTCATTTTCAAGTCCACCTGTATTTAACATTAAATCAATAATATAAGTCAGTGATTATCATCGTTCGACTCTCTTGATGGGTTGCTTCTGTCATCTCCTTAACGATCTACTGTTTTGTTGATTGATGTGCGAATTTAATGAACCAACATGGGTCATCATAATCACTTCAACTTTTTTTTTTATCTCAATTCTGAATGAGCACTTGAATTTGTTAAAAAGTTTTGCACTTTGGTGTTATGTAATAGTTCCAGGATCCAGGATTTATTCAGCTTTGAGCAATGGATGTCTGTCCATTTAGGAACTTAATTTTGCAAAAGCTCCTCATCAGGTGGTGAATTGGACTGTTAGTGACTCGGACATCCTTTTACTGTGCCCAAGCAATAGTGATGGCTAATAGACATTATAACTTTTATTCTGTAGATAAAAGATGTTTTTCAGGGTCACAGATGACATTCTGAACAAAATATTTCTCAATCATAAGAAAAACATTTATACCAAATAAACATATCAATAGAACCAAATAGTAAATACAGTAAGACAAGTGCAACAGAGAAATTAACATTCAGGCCATAAATTAAAACACAATAACCACATACTACTACATTAAAAATAAAAATGAAAAAAGGTCCATTTTTTAGTGAAGAGAAGGAAATTTCATCATCTGGGCCCCGATAGAAGTGATGGTAGTAATATACTTGAAGCTTCTAACTGTGCCTCTCTTTTTCATGACCGCGGTCGTTGTAGGAGTGTGGATGCTGCAGTCTAGTTCAGATTCCATTTCCATTGCACCTTCCAAAACCTTAAACACCATTGACATGGCAGGCCTTCTTCCGTAATCACCTTGCAAACACCAAACTGCAATCTGCATCATCTCCATAGCTTCTGTGCTATACTCCTGCATATCCACACTGTATTTATCAACCATATCTATCAGCTGATCTCTCTGCTTTTTTCATGAATAATGGAAGCAAATGCATTAACTCCTCAGGTTGTGACCTGTCCACATTTTTCCTTTCACATACTACTTCCATTACTACTACACCAAAACAGTAAACATTTGCTTTCTCTGTAAGAACTGAACTAAACAGTTCAGGAGTCATATATCCAGGAATTCCACTCAGCGTAGTCACAATTCGACTTTGATCCTTGTCAATCAACTTAGACAACCCAAAATCAGATACCTTTCCTTGTAGATTTTCTTCCAACAAGATATTTTGGGCTTGATATCAAAATGGACTATTCTTTTTCTGCATTCTTCATGGAGATAGGCTAGCCCCTATGCCATGTTTTGGATAATTGTTTTTCTAGTCTGCCAATCTAGAGGAGGCTATTGTGCCTGTGGTTGTTTACAGAAAATCCAGAGATCCATTGCTCATGAACTCGTAAACTAAAAGCCTAAGATATTTTTCTGCACAGAATAATGCCTTACCAAGTTGCTGTGGTGTATGCTTCCTATAGTCTACACTTCTGCCATGAATTCCTTCTTTCCTTGGCCTAAAGAGTCGAGACGCTTCACTGCAACTTTTTGTCACCCTTGCAAACTTCCTTAAAAACAGAACCAAGTCCTCCTTGTCCGAGCTTTTTCTGGAAAACTTCAGTTGCTATTTTCAGTGCCTCATAAGAAAATCTCATAGGCATTCGTGACAATTCATTCAAGTAATCTTCCATGTCTTCTTGCACATCTCTTCTGGAAATCTACAGTTGATGCTGCTATTATTCTAATATGAGTGGCCAATGTAGTTCTGCCTTCTCCACTATTTGCTTTGGGAGTTATTGCAACTTCTCCATCATTCGTTTTTTTGATAAATGCATATGACTCGCAGTTATTTTTTTTCCTTCCATCGGCTATAAATGAAAGATCAGATGATGGTAAGAAACAATTCCCATTTGAGACATTGTGGAGATACTTAAATAGCACGACCTTGCATGAACAATTTTTCAAGCATTTCTCTTTACAACTTTCCATGTCTATCCCATTAAGAACTGCAGCATTAGAGTTAACATAACTAACGAGGTAAACATCTTTATAGGGGTAAGAGATTGGGATTGTAGTAGGTACTGGACTTTCGGATTTTGAATTTTGCATATGATTGAATTTACCTGTGCAGCCCGAGGACACGTTATCACTTTCCAGATATCCTGAAGGACACGAGCAGCTTTCGTTTGAGCACAACGCCATTTTACCACAAGTTATAGTAGGGTAATCACATTTTGTCATATATTCAGCCACACATCATAGTAATAAAAAATATAAATTCTGAGATGCCCTTCTGAATCTAATTTCATGTAAGGCATTGGTGCAGTAGTTGTACTACCATATTCATAAGCAACTGTTGTAAAAGGAAATGACTCATGAGTAGTGGATGGAGACAAATATATAGAAACAGTACATGTGTTACCAGAAATAGAGTAATTTAGCTGCATGCTTTCCATTTTCCCATCAAAAGCTAAATATCTGAAGTACATTAGTCGAACATCAGCTTGGTAAAAGGCAAACAGACCTTGAATGGTTACAGAAAGATGAAAATTTCCTTCCCAGGATGTGAGCTTCTGACCTGCCATCAATTTCTGGCCTGGAAGCAGTGTGTCTGTTGGATGATCAAAAGATTGCCAAATGGTTTTTATTAATAGTATCATAAAGCACCAGTTTTCCAGTTTCCATCAACTTATTGCTTACTACAGACATGTTGGATGTGTTGGTAGACCACACAAAACTTCCATCTGAGTCTCTCAGCACCAAATTTCTATCTGGGAGAAATTGCAAACTTGCATCTCACTAACTGGATTGTTTGTTTCTGTTTGCTACCCATATTATCTCTTCCTTTTCTATAAAGATTGCAAATTTCTGAAGAAAAAAAAGATGGATTCTGCAATGCTAAGGCAAGCATGAAATAAACATTCAACAAGTGCAATTTTCCACGATGAAGACCTTTTCTTTTCTCTCTCTGTTTTTTGTACATAAATAAAAAAATTGGAGGATGATACAATGCTTGCAACTTACAAGAAATAACAACACAGATAACAATTGACTTTACAGTAAACCATGTAGACTTCAATTGCAGAATAGTTGTAAGAAAATTAAATATTTGGAAAAACAAGTCCTTATAAGGCCCACATGCTAATTATAATTCAATTGACTACAATAGCAATGTCAATACTAGCTGTAAATATCAGCTGTAATTATTCTTTACAAATTGCTGTAATTAAGGTATTTAATAGCTGTAATCTGGGAATTTATTAGAGATGAAAATATGGGATGTGATGTGCTTAAATTAAGAGATATTGTAGGCTAACTCTTGTATAAATGTATATGATACACAAGAATGAGAACACATAATTTTTCACCCAATTTCTCTTGTCTTGTTATGGTATCAGAGCCCAGCGAAATTCTCTTTTGCTTTCTGGTCTGAGATATTTCTCATCTGGTCTTGTTTTCTTTTTTTCATATCATCTTGTCTTTCTAATCATGGAAAAATCAGACGCTGTTGCATGCATCAAATTCACAGGCAAGAATTATTTTGCTTGGGAACTTCAATTCAAGATTTATGTTCAGGGAAGAGAATTATGGGGCCTTGTT